>PVIJ01009785.1:0-26731 GCA_004024925.1 Scalopus aquaticus
AGGGGAGCAGTGGGTGAGATAGGAGAGATCTGCTGCACCATGTGGGTTAGCTCCCTGGCCAGGGAGTGAGGGGAAGGGGTGGAGGGGTGGGGGGGGATTGAACTTGTGCTGCAGATAGCTTCATAGTACTGAGTCTTAACCACTTGCACCACCAGGGAGTCTCCATTTATCATGATTTTTTTAATAGGTGTGGAAAAGCCAGGGACCCCAGAGGGAAAGGCTCATATTACGGAGTCTTTTTTTTTCCTTCTTTTTAAAAGATTTATTATTAAGCATACAAGAGCTGGGTTGTAGGCCAGAGGGTGGGGTGGTGAGAGGATTCACCAGAGACAGAGTGGGAAACAGAACAGGTGGATCTACTGAAATACACTGCTGGGGGAGCAGTGGGTGAGACAGGAGAGGTCTGCTGCGCCATATGGGAAGTTCCCTGGCTGGGGATTAAACTCATGCTGCAGTGGCTGCTGATAGCTTGATAGTGCTGAGACTTAACCCTTTGTGCCACCAGGGAGGCCCCTGTAATGGAGTCTTCAGGGTCTGCTCTCTCTTGCCCCCTCTTCATCCTTCACTCTTGATCTCCTGCAAGTCTGCACCACAAATTCCAGACTTGATAGCCCATAGGGGTCCAATTTACCAGTCAGAAGAATAAGTAAAATAAAAAAAAAATTAAGCAGAAAAAATTTGGGAGAATCAAAACAAAATCTTCACATATATGAAGTTTAGTGCTATTTTTTAGCATGGAAATGCAGTTTGATTGGCGCTTGCTGAAATATGATTTGTACATGTTACCCCATTCCATCCTGAGACCAGCACTATGAGGTACTATTATTATATCTCTATTTTACAGATGAGGACTGAGGCACAAAGAAATAAAGTGGCTAAAGTTATTTAAAGCCATGATGTCTAACTATAGAACTTGCACGTTTAACTATTCTCTTGCACTATGCAATTGATAACTCTGTATTCTCTTTCCTACTACTGGGATAAGAATTTTTCAGATTCAAATGGTCTTAAAAAAGAGTTGTTTATGTTCTGTGATCTTCAGGAATCTTTTCACCTTTCAGGGGGAAGTATCTATGATCTCTATAGATAAATTGAATGTTTTCCCAATTTTACCTTTTCAAAGCTTTTTTTTTATGTAATCACTTAAAAATATTTTAATAGATTAACGACCAACGTGAAAGAATTACAAATGAATCAATATACCATAAAAGATGTTCATTAGGAAGATACGACCTCCCTAGTTTTGGGGCAATTATTTCATGATATTTCTGATAAATGATTTCATTTGGGCCATTTTAGTATTCAGTGGTCTTCACATTGTTATTCATTGTTGATTATAGGATGCTATGCCTCATTGGAATCTGACTCGTTTTGACCAACAAATGTGAATTAAAATCAATAGAAATGTCATTAGCATCCCAATATCATGAAAGATAATATGGCCATTCCTCATGCATCCAGTTTATTAAAATTTGCTAAAGTGTGAAATATGTAGGACAAGTAATGATGTTTTAATCTTTCACCAAGGTAACAATTGAAAGCTGATTGATTTCATTCAGTAATTATAAAATCAGAATGATGGAAGATTGTAATCAAGTAGGATTCATTCTCCTACTTTGTCACTCCTCCATGCAAGATAAAATTCTCATTTGCATCATCTCTTTTATCTGAAAAGAAATCAAACTTCTATTTGCTTCAGTAAATCCAGATAGATAATAGCCTTTCCTGACTCAGGAGGGGATGATGAGGAGGCCACTGCTTACAGATAGCAGAGAAGAGTCCTTAAGTCTAGGTTTTCTTTATGAGAAGGGCCAACTCTACTGGGATCTGAATATTCAAACTATGACAAATTACAATAATATTCTGTATGGCGAAGGGCTTGTGTACTTCCTGGCTTCCTTACGAGAACTCTGGGCAACTGGCTGACCAAACATTATAGGTCTGCTGTCAATTCATTTGACTTCTAGACTGGTTGGGGGGTGGGGAACTTTCTTTGTTCCAAATAGACTGGCAAGAATCCTAATTTTCTTGTGCTGAAGATAAAGGAGAGTTGCTACTGGCCATGAATCTACAGTTGTGAGGCTGGGTATAATGAGTGAGGTGGAGAACAGTGGGGGCAGGGAAAGGGATATGATTGGATTCATGCTGTTAGGTCTAACACTAGAAATTCAAACCTGGGAAAAGAAAGTGATTAGGAGACTCAGTGGGTGTCTACAATTTTAATGACTCATATCATGGATTTGGTTGGTGGCTTTGAAATTCCAGCAGTTAAAGAGTTTGGAGAGTAGATCATACCTTAATCATCTCTGTTTCATAAAACAGAACATAAGCCAGCTTGGGAACAATATATTCTTACTGCAAAAATAAAAGTTCCTCAAGGAAGTCTTTCTTCACTGTACATGATGTCTTCCTGCAACCTGTCCCCCATTAGTTCAGGTACCCTGATCTATATGCTGTCAAAGAACCCTGTGCTTTTCCTGCACAGTACTTTTCACATGATCGATTTATGAGCTTATTTGATTAATTTCTGTCTCCTCACCATTAGACTGGAAGCTTTATGAAGGCAGGGACTCTGTGTGTGTGTGTGTGTGTGTGTGTGTGTGTGTGTGTGTGTGTGTGTGTGTGTGTGGTGTGTACGTGCATGCTTTTTCTCCAACGTTGTACTTTGACTATAGTTGAATAAATGTTTCTGTCATCTGCCCACAATTGTTATCTCTCTCAAGGAGCCCAACTTATATAAGAACTTGCATGCCTTGTTAGAAAGTGTTTGCCTAGTTGACTCAAAAAAGATGTCCATCTTTCCTTGGATCTTTTAGTTTTCACTCTTCCAGCCTTATTGATTAAATATCTGTAGCGCTTGGTTGTACATCGTGACCCATAATGCATCACACTAGTTAATCAAGACGTATTTCTATCCTCGAAAGACTTGGAGACTCTAAAAACCTTTTAAAAAATGTAGTTGAGGATGTGAAAACTGGGACTTAATGTCTTCCTATGATTCTGGGAGTTAGGAGAGAACAATTGGGGTAATTCTCTTTGCTATACAAACATCTACTTTTATTGTTTTGTTACAGTGGCTGACCTTCCAACAGATTTTCTGTGGGCAGTAGAATGTTGTGAAAGGATTATTATTTTTGGAATCAGACAGACCTGAATTTGAGTCCCAGCTCTAAGAGTTACTAGCTATGAGGCTTCTCTTCAGTAAACTTGCGAAAATAGTGCTTATTTTGCAGGATTGTCCTGGATTAGAGGTAGTATATTTATAGTACCTAATAAAGTGCCTGATATAACAGTTAAATATGAAGTAGGTTATTGGAAGACTTATTGCAAAATTTCAAAAAGTGAAAATTGCTGGTCACAGAATCCAGATAATTTGCTTAAAAATTATCTCTGCTCATGAGACATGGACATAGCCCTTTTAAATTCTGCAGGAGACACACTTCAGAATGCTGGAGAGAAAGTTTGCCATTCAGGAACACATGACATTGACTCTACTTCCACTAAGTTGTGGCTTTGCTGATGAATATATCATAGGCTCAGAGGAGCTTGGCATGGGGACACATCCTTTTTGATGGAGGTACATAGATGATTAGTGTAAGTTCTGATATGGCAACATAAGCCCTGAGCTTAAAAGGGCACTAGTTTGGCAAGAATTTTTTTTTTTTGCTATTAGAAATCCCAATATATTTAAAGTGAAACAAAACTACATTAAATGTTACATTTTAACCGACATTTTTTCCTAGAAAACATGAAATCATATTTAAGAACATTACTTATATAGTGTATATATATGTATATATTTACATTCAAATAGTACATATGTGCATACTGCTACAGAGGATAAATAAGAAAGTAATAACTTCCAAAAAGGAAAATGAAACCAAGGAACATGAGGTAACACTGTTACTATTGCATAAAGTTTTGTAACTTTGAACTTTCCACCCCAAACTTGTAGTTTGGCAAGAATTTGATTTTTTTTTTTTAAACTCTTAGTAGGATCCTTGCTTGTTTGAGTAATGTCTGTGCCGGCTGCAAACTCTATAGGGTAAAGGGAAAACCCAGACCAAAATATATAGCCTCTACTCAGTTGTGGGTGGAACTTTCCTTAGGTTAAGAAGCGTTGGCTAAAAAATTGGGAACATAAAGCTGGTGTAATGAGGTGCTCCTGCTACTCTCAGCCTCTGGAAGCATTGGGCTCCATTAGCCAAGTGTTTCTCATCCTGGTCTCACATTAGAAGTGTGAGGAGTGACTAGAAAAGACTGGCATTTGGATGTCCCTCACCAAACCAAATTAATAAAAAGTTTTTAGGAAAGGGGCCCAAACCTTAAAGCAAAACAAAACAAACTTGGGTGATTGTATGTCCCAGGGTTGAAGATAACTATTGGCCCATCTTTCTCAATACTAATCACAACTATGAAATCTCAGGAGCTTACATGTAGGACAGCAGCAAGTAGAAGAGTGACTGAGGCATTGAGAGTTTGTATCTTTGCTTTGGTGTATTTGGCTAAGGGCACTGATCTGGGAAATGGGCTCTTGCTAACGTGGCCTGAAAAAGAGAGCTCATTCTTTTTCAACTAGTAAAACCCCTTAGGAGGTGAGGTGATGGGTTCTGGGAATGGGATGTCAAGATGTGTCCTTTTAAATGCTGAGTTTTTAGGAAATGCTCTTCTTTAGCGTGCCTCCTGGGGCCTGGTGGTTTGGCAGCTTTACATCCAGCACTTAGCTGCCTATCCCACTGGGATTCTCCCTCTGATCCCAGCATACTGAGGATGGATTTATTGGCAAAGGCAACTTTGAAAACCAGCACTTACAATGAGCGTCTTCATTGTCAGCCCACACAGGTGAGGACTCTGTCAGTTAGATACCCATTTCTTGAGTGTTAACTGCGTGGAAGGTGACTATGGCATGGCCCCCATGGAATCATGATCACAGACTGCTAGAACTAGAGGGACTCCAGAGACATGCTTGGTCACTCCTCTCAGTTGGGAGGTTGAGTACCAGAGAGTAGCCCCAGAGCACAAGGCGAGGCAGTAAGTTATGAAGTGGCTGGTTGATAGTGTCAACCTTTATAAACAGGTTAGGACTTTTCCATCTTACATTACTATCTGCCTTTTTACTCCTTTGTTTCCCTGCCTTTCTCTTTTTTCTCTTTATAGCTTCCTTTGACTCCAACTGTTTTAGTCAGAGTCCTGTGGAGAAACAGAAGCAAAGGAGATATGTCTATATTCTAATCTATATATATCTGGTTTATTATAAGGTGTTGGCTCATGTGGTTATGGAGGCTGAGAAGTAACATAATCTTTTGTCTGCAAGCTGGAGACCCAGGAAGGTCAGTGGTATCATTTGAAGACCTAACAGCTACAGATTCTAGTCTGTGTCTGGAGGCCTGAGAACCATGAGTACCATGGGCAGGAGAAGATGGATGTCCCCCTTCAAGTATTCAAGGAGAAAGAATTCAACCTTTCTCTGCTTTCTTGTTCTGTTCATGCTCACCATAAATGGATGATTCCTGCGGTCACTGGGGAGGGTCATCTGCTTTACTGAGTCCACCAAGTCAAATGCTAATCTCTTCTGGAACATTAGCACAGACACAGCCAGAAACAATGTTTAACCACATAGCTGGGCATCCTGTTGTCTGGTCAAGTTGACAAATAAAATTAGCCACTGTATCATCTTTTCCTATTTTCCCCATTTTTCTTTTTTGTTTTGTCACATAAGGTTGTATGTTTTAAAGCCTTTGTTTTGCATTGACTGAGGCATGTGGGCTGGAGTAGATTGGTAATTTTTATTTTATTTTATTTTTTAAGATTGGTAATTTTTAGATTCAAGTAATCAGTTTCAGTGAATAAGGGGACTGCTAATGTTTGTGATTTGTAGTTCAAAAGTACAAAAGATTAGGTCAAAAGTAGAAAAAAATTAATAGGAAAACCAGTGAAAAGGAAACTCAAAGTCAAACATTTCTGAACTCCGTCACACAGACAGATGCTTTAAAGTTGGGGCGGGGGGAGTGAGGGCACCATTCACCGATGGGAATAGAAGATGTTGGACAACTAGATTGTAGTGTGAAAACTCATTTGAAGAAAACTTCTTGTGGCATCTCAGCAGGAGGACATTTTTATCAACAGGATGGTTATTGCCTGCCTGGTTGGAATTTTTCATTTTCTACATCATTCTATTTGAAATCATGGGGATTTGACCAGAGGATGTTTCTTTCCATTTGTGGGATATTTTGTATTTGGGATAATAGCTTCTTCCCACATTTTAGGATGTAAAAATGTATTACAACATTATGTATTTTTCCCTCAGATATTATCTTACCAATTCCTATAAAAGTAGAAAAAGACTTTGATCTAAATGTATTTTTGTTCAGTCTCTTTTCTGTTTTCTTAACTGTCCTGGAGTAAGTTGATTATCACAGAATTCTCTAGAGGGTCAAAATTTGTATTTTAGGTTTGGGGGAAAATGCCTCTTGTAAAGTTCTTCTTAACAGGCGATTTTAATGAACATGACTTTTCCCCCCCCAGCATCTTTTCATCCTCTGTGGAGTCATCTCTTTCCCATTTATTTCATGTAGTTAAATGAAGCCAGCCCCACTTCCAGGGGTTGAACCTATGACCCAGACCTAAGTCAGTGTCCATGAAACACCCTCCTGCCTCTGATGGTTTGAGATTTGTATGTTGCCCTACAGAGCCAATGAGATTGTTGAGAGGGAAATAAGGGCTGTTTTCCCATTTGGACTTAAAAGAACATGGGCTGTCGCTGTCACTCATAAAGGAAAGGTCACACAGAAGATGAGGTCTGATAGGAAAGAGAACATGCTTGCATATACTCAGAGAAGGCTTAGGCAATTGGGCAGGATTTGGGATAAATTAGTAAAGATAAATGTTGTGGATACATCCTGGGTACCTGAGAATGTGACCATACATAGAAATAAGGTCTTTGCAGAGGTTATGAAAATGTAAGTTAAGGTGATATGCAGGAATAGGGGAACTTCAATCCAAGTTGACTGGTGTCCTAATAACAAGGGCAGAAAAGATTCAGAGAGAGAAATGCAGACACAGACACACATGGGGAAAAAAGCTATGTGACCTTCTTGTAGGGGTATTGCTACAAGCCAAGGAACACCAAGGATTGCTGGTAAACTGGCAGTTAGGAAGAGGCAAAGAAGTTTCTTCCTCTAGAGCCTTCAGGGGAGCATGGCCTTGCTGACACCTCACTTTCAGATTTCACCTCCAGAATTGAAAGTTCTTTAAAGTCATCCAGTTTGTGGACCTTTTTTGTGAAAGCGCCAGGAAACCAATAAAATAAGGATATAGAGAACTTAGTGTGAAAAAAAAAAGGACCTTTCTTTTTAACTCTAGAGAAATAAAACTTGTTGAGGAAAGAAAAGGTAAGTATGGTATACCACACATGAGTTAGTTGTCAGTTTAATCATCATAATACCCTAAATATTGAGTATTAGTCTTACCAGAATTATAATGTACTTGGAAGTATATAGCATTGTGTGTGTGTTAATGTGTATGAAATCCCTTCCACAGTGCAGTCAATATTGGTGCCGAAACGGAAATATCCAAAAGAACAACATACACGTACTATTTAGAAATATGGAGGTAAATAGTAAATGGTTCCATTTAAAGAGCTGAAAGTAGCTGCTTCTTGGCTGTAGGAAACAGGAGTCGAAGACTCTTGGGACTGATGGGACCACTGGGACTGCTGGACTTTGGGAACAAGATCTGTAGAAGGATTTGACTCTTTACACATATGAACGAACAAGCTTCATGTAAAGAAAAACTATTTAAAAAAGGAAAAGAAAATTTGAAGCCGATTACTTGCAGAACTTGGGAATGTGCTGACCTTGGAAAAAAGAGGAGAATAAATTTATTTTAGGGGCTAGTTACTCACAGATCTGTATCTGTTTCCTGGGCAGTGGGAGGACAGCAGAGTTCCTCCATAAAGTCTTCACATTTCCCCTTGTTCCATATTCAAATTTTGCTTTTATAAAAGAATGAGAACCTCTATTACCCTCATTTTGTAATTAGTTTAAAACCATAAAGGTCTTTTTAACAGGGGTTTCCTTAAAACTAAAGGAGGTTCTAAAGATGGATGACAAGTATGTTTCCTTGGGTTGGGAGTCACAAGCACTTTCTCATGACACTGGAAATCTGAGTTAGGTTCATTTTCGACTAGTAACTGGGAATTGAATCTGGTTGGCTTCTAACACTGACCTTAAGGCAGATGTCCTCTCAGCTACCACTCCAGGCCTTCCTTATTTTTTCCTTACTGCTTCCTTGATGGAGAAGCAGCTTCCTCTATGCACTGCTGCTTTCCACCATCAGAGGGCAGTGGGGCCATGAAATGTAGGGAAGGAGGGGGAAAGATGCTTAGCACCTGGGGAGTGGGCGTAAATGTCTCACAGTGTTTGCACTTAAAGCATCTCAGTAGCTAGATATTGCATTGGTACAAATGATGCGTTTTCTTCCAAATTTTGTGCCAATTCAAAAAGGGAGGAAGTTAGATCTTAATGCATTTGCCATGGCTATCTATTTCACTATGAGCCAGAAATTTATTAGGAAAATGAAGAGAATTGCAAGAATAAGTTTAGATTGGCATTTCCCCATTTTCCTACTTGTAGAATATATTTGGTACATGTTCTGAAAGAACACGGTGTCAGCTGGAACACTGCTCTGCTTTCTTCCTTATTATTCTGAAATAGATGTGCTTCTCACACGCATGGATAGGCCAGTTAGCCCTGCTTTGTATCTGAGGGACAAATCTGGCTTATTAGCTCCATTATTTGTAAACTGCTAACCTAGTTCCCTGTGCTGTTGCAACGCTATCTTGATAGGTTGCTGTGAAAATGTGAAGATGTTTGTCAAGGAGGAAAAATTATGTAAAAATGATGTGGGTATAGAAAATGGGATCGACAAAATGTAATAAACTCCTCCTGGGCTGAAGAGCAGAGCTGCATATGTAATGAAGTACTTTAGGATTACGTCACCTTTTATATAACATCTGGCAGTGACTTTTATTTCAGAGTTAATTTGAAGAAGCCAGGCTCTTTTCTTTTCCCCTCCCCATGACTGCCTTTATCTGAAAGAAGAAAGAAAGAACTGTTACATTTTGCATGCAAAGAAAGCCAGAGTGGTTAGATCACTCCCTTAGGTAATGGAGAAAGAAAAAAGAAATTGAAAAAGGTCAGGTGAATACAGCAGAAGGAATGAAGAGGCTGGTGTGATTCTTAGTGAAATTGGACCAGTCTAAGCAGCCAGCCAGGTAATCTGGGTGACTCTACCCTTCCCTCTTCTCTTCTCTGCCCCTAGAGAACTGACGTAAGAATACTATGGATAGTTTTTCCTTAAAATTTTGATCTGAAGCGAGAGGCTGAGAAAATTGTTGAGATAATTTAGGAAAATCCTAAGATTTCTTACTTTGGCCCTTGAGAACAAAGCTTTCCCTCAGACTAACATCTAACTAGCAGTAATATCCCAACCTTTGGATCTGTCACAATAGATAATTCAGATGGCCAATTCATCATTTAAATTTATCTCTGTAGACAATAGTGAAAAGTCCTTAATGGGATTTCACTCCTTTGGAGTCAGGAACCCAGGAGGTGAGAAAACTTCCTTTCTACCCTTCCTCCCCCTTCTCTTGCTTTTGACTTCTCTGTTCTTGCTCACCTATGCATGACCTAGACCTTGCTGAACCATGTTTAATGGCCTCATTGTCCTCCATCAAATTGTTTTTAAATCTTCCATTCTTGCCTCAACTCTAGAAATGCCCTTCTCTGAATTTTAAGGCCATGTCTACAATTCCAAAGAGGTAATGTCTTACTTTTGTGCCTAATGTCTTTCCAACAATGTGTTTGAAAGTTCTTTGGATGTTTGAAAGTTAGACAATAGATCTGCATGTTGTAAGGAAGAATTTGTTCTTAGGGAACTAAAGTATATGATGAAATCCCTAATTATGGTTTCTGACAGTGCCACCTCCCTCAGGCCTTGGCACCCTGTGGGTGGGTGAGAACAGGCACATGGACTGGTGTGGGTGGTAACTGCCAGTCGTTGTGGGATGGGGGAAGTTAATCCAGGAATTTCTCCTTCTAAGATTTAATTTTCCTTTTCTCAGCCAAGCCTGAAAGGGCAAGGGCTGGAGTAAGAGGGTCTGTTTCTCATGCCAGCTCCAAGAGTAACCACATGTGACCTCCATGAAGTGGTGGGCATTGGTGGAAATGGGTTTGGTGGTACATTGGAGTGGTTGGGGCTGGTGAAAGGACACTTTCAGGGCTGGTGGTCCAGTCTCCATGGCCTGTGATCTCAAGTGCTCTGTGGCTGGAACTGACCCTTCAACTTGGCCATGTAGATTCATCTCTAGCACCTCTAGGGAAGAGGTGCTAGGGGAGGAGATGCTTCTGTTGTTTCAACTTGGAACTGTTCCCTTCTACCAGTTGCTGTGGCTGCCTGGCATGAGATAGTTCTATCATTATTCTAGGTCAGTTTAGGGGAGAATGAATTTTGAGTAAGGTAGATTTGAATATGTCAGTGTTTATTATTTGATAGTATGGGATCCTAGTTATATGTTGCTGCACAACATACTACTTGAAAACCTAGAATCTTAAGACAGCAACCTTTAATGCTGTCTCATAATTTTGCAGGCCAGGAATTTGGGTAGGGCTTGACTGGGTGAGTCTTCTGCTCCACAATACTTTGACCAGGGTCACATGGTACTCTTCAGCTGATGGGACTCTTCACCCACATATCTGGTTTTTTGACAAGAATGGCTTTGAGTCCCTTTCTTCCTTTATGTAGTTTTTAGGGCATCTTCACATGCATTGACTAGGGGGGCAGTTGGAATTTTATAAGTGATTTGCTTAGACCTCTAAGAGAAAAAGAAGAAGGCTGCCAGTTTTCCTAATGACTAGACTCAGAAATGTTATAGCACCTATTCTGCCATGTTCCATTGGTCAAAGCAGTCACAGAGCAACCCAGAATCAAGGAGAATGGAAACAGACCCTACTTACCAAAAGTGTCACAGAATTTGTGGCCATCGATGATCCGTCTTCTGTGGATTGTTTAAATGTAGAACATGTGGATGTGGGGCAACAAAGAGGATATAAGGAGGGAAGACATTCCTCCACCTAGGGATGGTTTTGGTTTTAGATGCTGGAAATTTTCAGCGGAATGTGTTCTTTGGAGGTGAAGAAATTAGCTGTAAGGCTGAACATGGAAAGATCAACATTTGTGCTTACATTTCATCTTTCATTTTATGAGTTATCCATGTATTTTACCAAATATTCTGGCAAAATAGACCAAGTATCAGGCAGTCCTTTCTGCTAGGAAACCTGCTGCATGGGAGAATGAGAAGATTGGACACTGACTGATAAGGATCTGTTTCCAGTCTGGCATTGCCATTACCTTCTGTGGGATCTTGATTAAGCCAATTATCCTTTATTTGACCTCAGTTTTCTTATTTATCAAATGAGTACTTGGAATAAATGATTTCAGAAGAATCCTTGGATCCAAAATTGTTTGATTCTATAAAATCCCTTCACTTTTCATAATATAATAAAACCTCTTATACAGCAATAGCTACATGTTGGCAAGATCCTGTGCAAAATGAGGTTAGGCTCCTTGTTCAAAAATTAAGAATGTCAAAATGGATGGTTCACAGGTGAATTGGTGGTGGGAAACCTATGGGGAATACACAATAATGTAAAAGACAAACAGTAATAATAATAAAATTAAAAAAAAGAATGTCAAAATGGCCACAATTGGGCATTAAGCAAAATGTGAGCCCTTTTAAACACTGGGACCCTATGCAAGGGCACAAGCCATAAGCTCACAAAGCTGGCTTTGCTCCTATAAAGACTTTTGCCTCCAAGTCAGTGGTTTATTTCTATTTATATATTGGGTGGCTGTTTGCCATAGACAGGTGCTTGAGTCACCCACCATTTTTTTCTAAGCAAAGTTGCCTTTGTCCATAGTCCCTTGCTGACGGAAGCTGCCCTAAACTGTACCTTGTACATTGGGCATCCCCCTGACCTGAGGCAGATACCTGACCTGAGGGAAGTCAACTCATAGGGTGAAGTGTAGCCTGACAGAAAAGGCTGTAACTGATGGGAGTTAAGTAATTGCATTGGTTAATAAACTCTCTGGAATCTGAATTGAGAAGAATGGAAATATGGAAAACTGGATATGGACTCAGATATGGACCCAGAGTGAGAGTGGGACAGAGAGGTAGAGAAAGGAGAAGTCACACAGATTATTCTGAGCAGTGAACCCTCCTTATTTGAGGTAGTCTTAAGTGAAATTATTTGTCCTTTACAATCCTAAAGATTGTAATTAGCCCAACGTAAGGCTATATCATATCTTCAGTTTACTAAAGGCTTATGCGTCCATGGAGTGTGGATTAATAATAATTAGAAGTATGGAAATAGAAAAATAGCTGTAAAGCCTACTTTTCTCCTTCATCTGCCAGCTACTGCATTGGTACAGTTGTGTGAGGCTTGGTGAGGGGTGATCTGAGCTCGTTGAGTGTTACTCTTCTGCTTTTTTTTTGCATTGCTTATTCATGTCATAGACAGCTTTCTTATATATCCCTAGGACTTTTTTTTTTTATAAACTTCTCTAAGTTATTCTTGACATCTTGTTCTACTGCCAGTGGAGTAGCCCTAGGAAAAATGTAACTGTCAAATGTTCAGCAAGATGCACATTTTCTTGGTATATATCTTTTTCTTTTTGTTGGACTATGCTAATGGATCTCTGGAGTCTGCAGCAGGCTGAGGCAGGAGCTTCACTAAATGACCTCTCTAGACCTTTTGCAGTTTAAACATGCTAAGGAAAGGATTCCAATATAGTCATTCCCAACCCCTAATTATAGAATGTCTATATAATCGTTTGATGCTTTTCCCTTTCCTTCATGGTTCAGTGGAGGCTGAGTTTGTTGGTCTTCAGATGAATAACCAACTAATTTGGTCAAGAATGTCATATAACTTATCATTTACAGTAATTTGCTTTCGAGGATGCATTAAAATCTGTGGTGTGTGGGCACATTATTTATACTAACACATACTACACAGAGTGGCCCATTTCAATGAAGCTTGCATAAAGCTGCACTATGCAAAATGGATCCTGATTCATAGGAATCATTTTGTAGCCTGAGTACCCTGGATAAAAATGAGATAAGACACAGAGGGTTCATCATTCTCCCAGTTTCCTCTTGGCAGGGCACATTTTGGCTATGTTTATGGGGTAGAGAAAGAAAATAAGCCATCTAATTGGTATCAAATGTGGAGAAAGAGGCATTTTTGTTTTTATTTACATCAATGCCTCCTATGCCCTTTCCCGAAAGGGCCCAAGTCCAGGAGGGGAAACAAAGGTGAAACACCCAGAGTTCTATATTCTTCCTGGCTTGGGCCACCAGCTACATTTTGCCAACAACTAGCAGATATTTTGGTGAGCAACTGAGCATCAAGGCAGGGATGGCTTGCGTGTGGGATATCAGAGTGATTACTAAGGGAATATGATAGAACCATGTGTGGGCATCTAATGAACCTAACAGAAAAGGGAAAAATAAACCTGGTAATATTCCAGGATTAGATTTTGCTGTCAATCAGCAATTTAAGTTGTTCTATGTTTTTGTTTTTTCTTTTAAAAATGGAGATGCTAACTCTGATGTTACCCTTAATGCTGAGACTTAACTCCTACATATATATTATAATAGTTCTTATTTACATGAGACATATTTAGGTCTTTGAGAGTAATAAATATTTAAATCATGTTTTCTTAGTAGAAGAATTTATATTTGGGGAAATCTGATGAATTAAAAAGTAGCTCAGGAACAGTTACCTAAAGGCTTGATAGTAATGGCAAAATCTAAGGACTTGGTGATAGAGCAAATCATGGCAGAGAAATTGATGTCTATGTCCATGTTTAGGTCTACCTTCTATATCTAAATATCAATATGTATTCTCTCTCTCTCTCAAAAGACCATAATGTTAATAGAATAGTGGATAGAGTCTACAAGAAAGATGACATTTAGCATTGCTGCTAAAGTGTCTCCCAAGAGTCAGAAACTCAACCTGAAAATTGGAAGTGAGAGGGAAAGAATTCTCTTGGATTAGAACCTGATTATATTGAGTAAATCCAGAAGTGAAATTATAGCTAATTCCTGAGATGTAGAAGAAGCAATGGCAGGATACCACAGTGATCCCTACAGAAGCAATTTGGTTTGTTTTATCTTTTCTATTTCCATTTGTTTATGAGAACATTCTCAGAAACTTACATATTTCACAACCCACATGCTAAATTCCAAAGCGATGTCATTTTAGTTACAACAGAATATAGACCTGTCATTGAGCACTACCTGTTCCTACAGAATCATGGTTTTCTCTGCAACATCCTCAAAGAGAACAAGATAAATGACATAAATGTAACACTAGGGCAAAGTCTACTGTTTTTGTGTGATGTTGCCATGACTTTGCAGTTGGTCAGTAATGTGACTTCCTGTCCCCAGAGGCAATGCTGGTGACAGCCGCCCACAGAAATCCCCAGGCTCTGGTGCGGACTAGGAGATAGCATGCAATTTAGGATTAAATGTCAGTGAACAGTAGAAATAAGGCAAAATTTGAGAAATTCCAGAGGCTAGAAATGAATGAGGGAATTGGTCAAGGTGATGGAATGTTTGCCTTAAACATTTGCCCTGCCCTCATTTATTGTGGTTGCAAAATGTTCAAACAATCCTAAATGAGTAAAAGGTAAGCATCTTAACTTCTTGACTCATGAATTTTAACCCATTTTCCAGAGGGAACCACTGTTTGGTGTTTTCTTTATGTGTAGATCTTTTACTCCCAATATAAGTACATAGTCCAATGTATAGGTTTAAAAATAAGTAAGTAAGATGATGTATATACACACATTGTGTTATCATTTAGCAATGTCTTCGAGATGTAGATCAATGCATTCTTTTATATTGTAGTTTGGCTCTCCTGTGGGTGGACATTTTTTTTTCTCTATCATAAACAATATTACTGTGACTATCCTGTCTTCTTCTTCTTTGTACACAGACACAAATATTGGAGCCTCCACTGGTGGAATATGCTTAGAACTGCATGTGTATTTACAATATTGAGAGATGTTGCCAACTTGCCTTCCTACCTAAAAGAATACTGTTTCCATTTCATTTCAAAGGGGAGCATCCATCCTTTCTATATCCTTGAAACTAGAAACTATCAATCTTGTTAATATTAATCTTTTTTTTTAAAGATTTATTTTTTATTTATACATACAAGCTGGGGTACAGGCCAGAGGCATGGGGCGGCGAGAGGGTTCACCAGAGACAGAGCGGGGAGCAGAACAGGCAGATCAGAAATACATTGCTGAGGGGAGCAGCGGATGAGGCAGGAGAGGTCTGCTGCACCATGTGGGATTCTCCCCGGCCGGGCTCAAACTCTTGTCACCGCTGCCGACAGCTCCACAGCGCAGTGCTTAACCGCTGTGCCACCGGGGAGGCCCCTATTAATATTAATCTTGATAGTAACGTGGTGGATGAAGAGTGACTTGTTTTATTTCCCAGATTAGTAAATGTTGAAGATATTTTTCTGTAATAGTTGATCATTTGCATTTATTATTCTGTGAAATGTATGTTCTTACTCATTGCATATTTGTCCTATTGTATGGTTTGTTATTTTATTGACTTAGAGTCACTGTTTATGTATTTTGTGGATATGAGGTCCAAGTAGTATTTCACCTATCTCATACATTTGACATTTGTCTTTAATTTTTTCATTCATGGTGTTTTACTTTGTTCAAAAGTTTATGCATTCCAATCTGTCTGTCTTCTTTTGTGGCTTAATGATCTTATACCTGCTCCAGATTATCAAAATATTTTTTTCCAGATTTTAAAATATTTTACCTTATACTTTATAGTTAAGAATTATTCATTTCATAAATCCAGTGTATAGTTCTGTGTAATGCAGGAAACTAGAAAAGATTTATCCTGGAACACATTCCCATTCCTGGCACACCTACCTCTAATCCTTCCTATATGTTTCCCTGTTACACCTTGGATTTATGGATGCTTTGGACATTTGCAGAGACAATCTATGAAATTGTTTGAGAAATTTTCCCTGTGGAGAAAGTCCTTAATTTTCACCAGACTCTCAAAGGGATGCAAACAAAGGTTAAGAAAGTCTTGTGTTACATTCTCTCTTCTACCTTTCACAGGGAAGTACAGAAAGGCAAACATTTTGTTATGTCTCTCTCCAAACTCTCTCCTTTTTTCTCTTAAATGCTTCTCATTTAACATCAGTAACATTTTATCAATTAATTCAACAAATCTTAAGTGATCACTTACTTAATAACTTAGTCGTAGTAGCAGCAAAATTTACTAAGAATCTGCCCTCAACTGGCAAATAGTCTAGTTGGTGAGACAGACAACTAACTCTGAATGCATTAGAATACAGTGTGTTAGGTGTTAGAATAATGCTTTGTACAGAGTACAGTGAAAGTTTATAGGAGAAAGCAAGTCTTGGTTTAAAAAATATATTTATTTTTATTTATTTTTGTTGTGTATAGTCATTTCAATAAGATAATTCTGGCTTCAGTTTGGAGAGTAAAGAGAAAACAAAGAGACCAGTTAGGAAGCTGATCTATATTTATATGGTGGAGAAATGAGAAAAATATTAGGGATTCAACTGAAGCTGCCTCAGTGAGGAGAGAATGGGTGTGAGAGATTCAGGACATACTAACAAGGTAAGTTACACAGAAACAAACAAAGATCTGGAATTCTCCAGTGTTTCAGGGGTTTGTGGAGGAAGGGGAAGATTATAAGGCTGAAAACAAGAAAATCAAGAGAAAATATCATAGAAGACAAGGGGGAGAGAATTTCAAGAAGGAGATAGTCAGTAGGGTGAAATATTGTATAGAAATCATTTGATATCATTAGTGAGCTCCCTGAAAGCACTTTTTGGGGGGAGGGCAAGAAAAATAGGTACTGGTGGGAGATAAATATGATGGTAAGGAATGGGCATGGAAGTATGAATGGAAGGTGAGGTGGTGGCAGCAGTATGTGTAGACATGTCTTGCTCAAAGCTTTGTTGGGAAGGTTTGATGGTAGCTGGAGAGGTATGTGGTAAAATTGCTATTTATTTGTTAAGTATTGGAGTCATGTAAATTTATTAATGAAGCTTCATTGAAGTTAACCCTTCACTGAAGGGTCTCTGGAGCTGACCAATTCAGTTACTTAGTAAGTACCTTTTATACTTGAAGAACTTGCTACCTAAATTTGATAAAGATTTTATTCAGAATGTTAAAAAATAAGCTGCTGAGATAGTTGGGGCACTGACTGGACAGAATAAATGCTGTAATCTATCAAAACAGATGCTGGCCAGAAACAACTGGTAGGGTCATTCAATGAATAACAGTCTTGAACCCATTGCCAGAGATTGTCTGGATATATGTGCTTGGGTGTCTTTCTCAGAAATGCCTTGAACAAAGGGACCTATTGTCAAGACTGGATTTGTAGGACCTCTAGGATCCACAAAGACCAGATCACAGAAGTTTTAGTGCATTTCAATATGCAAACTCTTATGCTAAATTTGATTGAAGATAAGTTGTAATCAAGTGTTGGGATTAAGATATGTGTGTCTCAACAAAACAAAGCAAAAATAAACACAACTATAATTCAGAGACATTCTGCAGGGAGAGGTGGAGGGGGATCAAAATGAAGGCAGGAAGAGCACAAGGGACTACGGTGATGGTGCACAGGTGAATTGATTGTGGAAATTCTATGGGGACTACACCTGAGAAAAGAAAGCAAATATTGTAAAAAAATGAACAATTGTGTAAAATATATATAAATAAATAAATTATTTTTAAAAAGATGTGTGTGCTCTGCATTTTTATGATAGGATGGATTACAGGGCAAAGGACTACAACTTAAAGTAGGCCTCTTAAAGTAGATCTACTTACAGTAGATCTAATTTATCATTTTATCTCAAGACTCTTTCTCATTTTTTCCCTATAAATTGTACAATCTTGAATTATCTCAGGAAATAATTTTTTCAAATAGGAACTACAGCATATTTTTTGACAAATGCCACATAGACAGACCTCTCAGCATAATTGGCCCTCTTTCAAAGACTTTCATGTGGAATATTTATAGTGAAATGTAAGTCTGTCTAGTATATAAACAGAGTTAATTACAGCTATTATACTCTCCTTTACACTTCTCAGTGATTGCTTAGAATGTCACATCTTGATATACTTTCAAGAAAATTGGAATTTAAAAGTTCATTTTGAAAAGAAGGAAGAAAAAAATAAGAGTTCTGTGGGATGGATAAAGTGCTTAATGTTCTTTTGGTGGGTAGAGTCAATAATATTACCTTACTTGAGTAAAGAGAAAGAAAAACTATGTTTGTTTACCTGAATTTAATGCCTGTTGTCATTGTGTGCTTGTGTGCATTTTTGTGGTTGATTTCTTTTATTTTAGTTGTGTGTTGCAGTTGACTAGATAAAATAAATCAGAAACAGGCTCAGTTGGTGACGTCTCTTAGGCTGGAAAATCATTCTTACCAAGGAAGTATAAGAAAAGGGAGAAACACCTAGAATTAATATTTTATCTATACATATAATATTATTATCTGACAGTGTTTCTGATTCTCTTTTTCCAGATTACACCATTCTGAGGGGGCAGGCTTAGACAGCTAAGATGAGGGTGATGGTCACAAATATTTCTGATCAGGCAGAATCATTGGAACATCCAACCTTCCCTCCCACTTCTACTTTCCAAGCTCTCCTCCTTCCTATGACCTAGTTCTGGTCAATGGACATGTTCTTCCTGCAAACTCTCATCCTGTCAAACATTTGTTCTGCTGCTGGCACTGATCTTTGTTTTGCAACTGGTTAGCCTTCAGCAGGAGTTCATGTCCACCTCCTTGATTATCTTGTACCTGTCTGCATGCCTCTCACTGTCTTCACCACTGTCACAATTCTCTAAGTGAAGAACATCCCACAGGGTCATCTGGATCTTACTGTCTTTCTAAAGCTCTTTCTTTTAAGGAGTTTTAGATAACTTGAGGACGTTTGAATGTTGTGCCACAATGCTACAAATTGTCACCTTTTTATCAGCACCAAATCCATGTCCCAGGAGACATCCATGCTCTTCAGTAGCCTCTGACTTCAGCAAGTCATTTTGTTGCATTTTCTCTCAGAAAGTTCTCTTAGAGATGGGAGATTGGGTAGAGTTTTATAGAATACCAATTTGTCCTCTTGGCTTGGAAACCATAAATTCCTCAGGTATAGACTCCTTGGAGAGTTGACTCTGCTCTGATCTTGCTTGGGCGATGGACATGTATAAACCCTACTTCTAAAGACTGTGAAACATTTTAAATAGGAAAATTCTTCACAAATGTGCTGACCTGATATTTCACTTACATACCTAGAGTCTTAATTAAAACAATTTTTCAACCATTTTCTAAAGTGATTCTCTAGGGATATCAATAGCTCTCTCTGTTTTCTGAAAATGAGAACAAGGTGATGGAAATTAGACTTTATGAGAAGCCTGGCCATATCTCTAGTCCTAGTACCACCTCTCCCTCATCCTTACCTTTTACTTTGCATCTCCAAAATTTGTATTAGGTAAACCTAACTGTCTATGTTGTGTCTCACCGTGGTCTTCCATGGGACAGTCAAGAGAATTTATTGCATACCCATATGGATGGTACCAGATACCATCAGAAGTTATGAGTCTTTGCTCTCAAAATTCTTACAGTGTCACTGACCCTATTGGATCAGGTGGGCATGTTCTTTAGAACATCAGAGGCCACATGTGTTGTCAGTCTAGGAGACAACAAAGACCTATAAAATAGACAGCAGGAGTGCAGAACTTCAAATGAACAGTAGTATAGTGTAATCTTCCAGACAATGGACTTTTAAGTTAGATAGGCTTGGTTCCAAATTTTGGCCCTACCATCTGTTTGCTGTCTACCCTTAGGCAAATTCTTAAACTCTTTGCATCTTAGTTTCTTCTTCTGTAAAATAGGAGTGATAATGTAATACCTACTGCATGTAGACTTGTTTTGAGAATTAAAGAACACAATAAATGCTTAATATATGATAGCCTTTATAGTTAGTGGCCCACTGGCCTCTTGAAATCTGCTTGTCTCAAGGACAGAAATAACTCCAGAGATATTGAACATTCAGTCTGTGCCAGCGAGAAATGCATTTTTTTTTCTGTTGAGAGCCACTGACCCCTGATAGAAAAGGATCAATTGAAGTCCTTGTAAAAAAACTAATTTGCTTTTTTCCCCTCAGGGAAATATAAAATATTGAATTTACCTACTTTTAAGAGCAAGGAACATAGCACTTTACTCAATAAATACCTTGAATAGATTTCTAGAACTTTAAGGGGCCTCAGAGACCATCCAGTATAATCTCTTTATTTAATAGATGAGACAGTTGAGTGCTAGAAATATAAATGGACTTTGGTATAATTACTGTCCTTCATTATGACAGGCCATGGGAATAAAAGCTTCACTTCTAACTTCTAACATTTCTCCTACAATACTATGTACTTAATTCTATAAAACAATAGAGGAAGGAAGGGTGGAAGAAGAAAAGGGAGAGAGAAGGAAAAGGAAATACAAAGCGAATGAGGGGGATTAATCATAGCAAGATAGGAAAGTACAGAGGGAGAACAAAAAAGGGAAGAAACAGATGATCATTTCCAACAGCAATAGGATTTCATTAAATGCATTTCATGTCAAGTAGCCTTCTTTTCTTTTTCAATGAAATCTGTCATTCTGAATGTATGAAGGATGAACCTCATCACCAGTGAGAATCTATTGCAATAATCCAGATGAGAAATGTTAATGGCTTTGATTAGGGTGGCAACAATAGAGAGGGTTCCAGAAGTTGGAGCTGGGATATATTTCAGTGAGATAGAGAGAGCTATTGTGGATTGGATGTTGGGATTTAAGTGGATGGAAGGGTGAAGGGTAATTTCAAAGTTTGACTTGAGTAATTAGATGGACGGTAATAAGCATTTACTGAGATGGAATAAGCCTTTGGACATGCTATATTTGATTGCCCAGGAAACATTCGGAGTGTACAGTTGGATATTTGAGTTGGGATTTCAGGAAAGAGCAAGACATAAGATAGAAATTTGGGAGTTGTCAATATAAAGATACTTATGAGACTCAACGAGATCATTTAGAGATGGAATGAAAATAGAAGAATGCTGAGGTCAGAGTTGAGAGTACTCCAGCATTTAGAGGGATAGCAGAGGAAGGGGTAGCAGCAAAGAGACTCAGAAATTGTCAGTGGGTAAAATATTGAAAATAAGGGTTATTTGAGCTTTGGCAAGTAATTTAACACAATCATTTATAAGGTAAGGATGGAGTATGGTGTAATGTGAGTGGAGTATTGGATGGGTAAGTGGGTTAGGACTGTATGTACTGAAGTAGTGTTGAACAACAGATAAACTGGGACTTGAAGGAGAGCTATGTGATGGTATCTCAGCTCTTGCCTGTTTCATGAACAAGGTTTAAGAAACTTCCTGAAGGATGCACCGTGGGCTATGGTGGTGGACTATGGGTGATGGAGTAGTGGTACCTAATGGGGAGGATCTTAATGTTACCTCGATTAAAAGGATGAATGAATGAATGAATGAATAAATAAATAAATAAAAAGCCTCTTGAGTAGAAATAAGTTGGGTCAGATTTGTAGTGAGACAAAGATGGAGAGATATTTACTGCACCAGATTGATTAGTAGGTTTTGAAAGATATGGGGAGTTGTTGTATGTGTTCTGTCTGCTGTGCTAAACCAAGGCTGGATTGATGAGGGCCTGGCCTAGAATGGTGGTTCTGGGAGTAGAGAATTGGGTTCCATAGGTGTTTGAAAAAAAAAAAGTTGGCAGGATTTTGTGACTGACTGGATTTAGGTGGTGAAGGAGAGGAGCAAGGCCCAATTGATTCCGGGGTACTATATTTAATGCTTTTAGTGTAGGAAGGAAGAATAACTAAAAAAAAAAGATGAGTTAATAACTCATCCTTTACCAGAACTATTAGCAACTCTAGTTGAATTTATATAGTTTGTTCCATAAATTGAAGGGATAGCAAAAATTTAGTAAAAATAATTACAGCAAATTGACTCTTTTGACATTAAAAGATTACTAATTAACCAATTAATATGTTTCTGTTTGCACAAAGGCTGATAACTGAAGCCAAATGGTATAATAAGATGAGCTCAGACTTTACTTTTTGATGGTTTGCCAGTTGAATATTGATATGACTGCATTTATTTATGAGGTTGCTGATAATTTGAATTGCTCTGTGAGGACTTGAGTTATTTTACAGAACCATTCTCTTCAGCTTAACTAAATGACATTAATCTTACTCTTCTGAAAGCAGTAATTTCTGGCCAAGTAGAGATTTCTGTCCTGAGCTAAAGATGCTCTTAGTGATTAGAATGTGTGAGTGCATTGCCTGAAAGGCCTGCAGCTTTTCTACACCTCAGAGACTTTGCTAGGTTCCTGGATGGTGTTCAAAGGTAGGAGGAGGCATGTTCAACTTTCTTAAGGGAAAAAACACTCTCAAGCACTCATTTACATGTAATCATTTTGCTATCTTAATTTAAACTTGGGTATGTCCTTGAAAAGAATGGTTATTATTATTTTAAAAAGTCTTAAATTTTAACTTTTTCAATACTCCTTATGAACTTAGTCCATGACTGTAAGTTTTACTATATATGCCATTTTGTACACTTTACACCTAATTTGCTTATATAAGAACATCAGCCAATTCAACTGAGAGAAGAGCTTTTACCTCCTCTTGCCAAGTTTTGAACATGATGACATATATTTAGATTAGTTCAATATGCATTGGAATAGTAGGAGTATAGACATGGGGTGGAAATTATATTAGGAAGTCTACTTTCTTCCTTTTTCAGATAAAAGATTGGAGGTCTAAAAAAATGAGTTCTTTGGTCAAACTCCTACCCCTAATTGATGACAGAGATGGCTGTATTCTGAACTGCATCCTGTCAGGTGGTACATGATATCAATTTGTCCCATTCCTGGTCATGTTAACTTAAATCATTTGATAAATGTCTGTCAGATTTACTGCTATAAGTTTATAGTGGAAATCTTTTGAAATTAGTATTTTTTGGGGAAGTACTTTGAAACTCTGTCTCTATTTTTCTATCAGACTTTTACTATTATCCATTTATGTTTCTTGATGAATTATTACAATGATGGTTACCAAGTGGTGATTTTTGAATTCTATTATTCCTTCTAGATCAGTTGGCATTTTATAATGTGGAAAACTTTTCTCTCTCTTCCTTTGGACTCATATATTGATTTGGACTCATGGACGTCTGTTTTATTTAGTCACCTGTAATCTATTTCTATTATTACTTATTTTGATGTTCAAATTATCCCAAATGGGCCATTGGGAGATGATTCAAATTGATTATTGTGTCCTTTTGACATGTCTCTGTCATTTTATGTCTCATTTAATTTTTAAATTAAGGTAAAATACACAAAACACAAAACTGACCGTTTAAATCTTTTTAAAATAAAAGTGTGCTGTTTAGTGATATTAATCACATTTGTGTTGTGTGTGATCATCACCACTCTCTAGTTCCAGAAAATTTCCATTCCCTTAAAGGGAAACTCTGCACCATTAAACCTTCATTCCCCGTTTCCTTCTCCCTCCAGCTCCTGACAATCAAAAATCTGCTTTCTATCTCAGTGAATTAGGCTATTTTGCATATTTCAATTAATGGAAACTTAAAATATGTAGTGTTTTATGTCTCCTTTCTTTCACTTGGAATAATGTCTTCAAGATTCATCTCTGTTGTACCGTGTCTCAGTACTTCATTTTTTTTCTGGTTGAATACCATTCAGTTGTATGAATATACAATATATTTTTTTATTCATTTGTTGATGGGCATTTGGGTTTTTGGCAGTGACTAGTATTGTCATGATAATTCAAATGAAAGTTTTTCTTTGCACACTCATTTTCATTTATTTTAGGGATGTGTACCTACTAGTGGAATTACTGGGTTATTTGTTAATTCCATGTTCAATGTGTTGAGGAACCTCCAGAATGTTTTCCATAGTGGCTGCACCATTTTATATTTCTACAAGTAATATATGAGGGCTCTAATTTCTTCAAATCTTATGCAAATAAATTATCCTTTAATTATACCCATCCTAGTCTAAGTGTGAAGGAGCACTGAATTGCGGTTTTGATTTGTATTTTCCTCATGACTGATGACGTTAAGAATTTTTTTCATGTGCTTTTTGGCCATTTTTTAAAAAGATTTATTTATTTATGCATAGAAGCTGGGGTGCAGGCCAGAGGTGTGGGGTGGTGAGAGGGTTCACCAGAGACAGAGTGGGGAGCAGAACAGAAAGATTGACGGAAATACCCTGCTGAGGGAAGCAGTGGGCGAGGCAGAAGGGGTCTGCTGCGCCATGTGGGAATCTCTCCCGCCAGGCATCAAACTCCGGCAGCAGCTGCTGACAGCTCCACAGTGCTGCGCTTAACCCCTTGCACCACCAAGAAGGCCCTTTTTGGCCATTTTTAAAATCCCCTTTGGAGAAATATCTTCAATCTGTGTTAATTTGGGTTGCTTGTCTTTTTGTTGTGAATTGTAGGAGTTCCTAATATATTCTGTACTAGAACCTAATCAGATCTATGACTTGCAAATATTTTGTTCCATTCTGCAGGTTGTATATTTACTCTTGGTCTCTCTTTGATGCATAACACATTTACAATCTTGAAGTCCAGTTTATCTGTTTTTTCTTTTGTTGGTATGCTTTCTATGTCATATCTAAAAACCATTTGCTAAAGTTAAGGTCATGAAGATTTACCCCTATGTTTTCTTCTAAGAGTTTTATAGTTTTAGCTCTTACATGTAGGTCTTTGATCCATTTTGATTTGATTTTTTGTATATGGTGTTCAAAGAGGTCCAGCTTCATTCTTTTGTACTTGGATATTCAGTTTTCCCAGCAACATTTTTTTTCTTTTCTTTTTTTTTTATTGTTGTTATGTCTTTTACCAGCAACATTTTTTGAAGAGACTGTTTCCCTTCCTCCTTCATCATTTTTGAGCAAATTTTTAGATTTCGAGTTTTATCCAAATACTATGAGTTTATATTTGTATTTATTTTTTTTCTTACATAGAGAGCCTTGTCATTTACATTTATAAATTTGTTTTCAAAATACCATAACTATACTTCCTAGTAAACATATATATATTGAAAAATTTAAGGTATCTTTGCAGGTAATTTTGCCCTCTTTGTGTTACTTTTCCCCAATTTTATTGACAGATTATTGACAAAATTGCATATATTTAAGATATATAACATTATGATTTGATATATGCATATATTATGAAATCATGATCACAATCGTTAATTAACAAACCTATCACCTCACACAGTTAACATTTTTTTTGTGTGTTGTGAAACATTAATATTTACTCTAGGCAACTTCCAAGCATTCACTGTAACTATAGTCACCATGCTATACCTTTAGTTCCCAGAACTTACTCATTTATAGTGTAAGTTCATATGCTAACATCTTAGAGTAACATCTAAACTTTCAAGATGTTATTTCATTGACTTCTGTTTACTTTTGCTAACACAGAATCTACTATCAATACAATTGCCATTCCATTTTAGATTATTCATCTTTTCTCTCTGATAGACTTCAAGATTGTCTCTTTACACTTGATTTGTATAGCTTTACTTCATTGTGTACAAGTTCGGCTTATTTTTATTTTGTCTGCTTGGTGTTTGGATTGTACTGATCTGATGATTCATCAGAATTTTCTGTAATTTTCAAAAACAATTTATTTAAATATTGTTTTCCTAACATTCATTCCAGTTTATTTTCTAGAACTCCTACTCATCAAAATGTTAGGCTCTCTCTGTCCATTTTCCTTGTTTTATGACTGCTCATTTAAATCATCTCTTTCTCTTGTTCTCTCCTTATCCATATCTAGAAGGGAAAACAATCTAGTCCTGTTTATTGTATTTTTTAAATTCAGTCACTGTATATTTCATGTGCTGATTTCTAATTGTTTTCTTTATATATCTATGTTCTTTTTTTCAGTATTTATTGATAAATTTTGTATTCTTTTAAAGTGGCAGTTATGCTACATTGTCAGTCTCTTTATTTTGTTGAAAATGCTCACTGTTAGGCTGTTCTATACAATTATTCTTCTAGAGTAAATGCATGAATGTTAATTTTGTTGATTTTCTTGTTGACAAATAATTACTGATTAAAACAAAACTGATTTACCAACAAGAAAGCCAAACTTTTTTTTAGTTTTTATTGTTATTTATGTCTTTTACATTTTGTATTCCCCTTGGGTAGCCCACCACCAATTCACCCGCGATCCATCTCCATGGTCCCTTGTATTCTTTTCTATTCCATTTTGTGTCCTTATCCCCCCCCCCACCCCCCCCAACGCTGAGTGTCTCTCTCCTATTTGGTTTCCCTATAGTCCTGTTATAAGTGAAACCATTCGATATTTTTCTTTGTCTTTCTGGCTTATTTCACCGAGTATGATTCCCTCTAATTCCATCCATGTCGCTGCAAATTGCATGTGTTTATCTTCTTTGAATGCTGAATAGTATTCCATTGTGTATATGGACCACATCTTCTTGAACCAATCATCTATTTTTGGACATCTGGGTTGCTTCCATACCTTTGCTGTTGTGAAT
>PVIJ01009785.1:26831-64716 GCA_004024925.1 Scalopus aquaticus
AGCAGTTTGAGGAATCGCCATACAGCTTTCCATAGTGGTTGGACCAGTTCACATTCCCACCAGCAGTGTAGAAGAGTTCCTTTTTCTCCACATCCTTTCCAGCATTTGTTATTGCCTGTATTTTTAATGTGTGCCATCCTCTCAGGTGTGAGGTGGTATCTCATAGTGGTTTTGATTTGCATTTCCTTGATTATAAGTGCTGTTAAGCATTTTTTCATGTATCTGTTGGCCATTTGCTTTTCTTCTTTGGAGAAGTGCCTTTTGAGCTCTTCTGCCCATTTTTTGAAGAAAGCAAAACATTTTTTTTGTTGTTGTTTCTCTTTCTCCGATCTCTTTCCATCTTCCTCTCTGTCTGGCATTTTTACTGTCTCCAGCCCTGGAACCATTCTTTAGATCCCTGGTCTGTAATTAGGCTTTAAGTTGCTAATTGGGGTTCTAGTTCTGTAGAAATGGTGGAGTAGCCAAGAACCAGTCAAATGACCAATGAGCATTTGACTCAGTTCTTATTGGCAAGATGTGGGTTTTAAAGGTATAGTTCACACATTCTTTACAAGGAGGGATACTGTTCCCGTTAAGTTGAAAACAAATTGTTGGAGGATGAAAAATCTTAGATAATATGTTGGTCTATGACCTTCAAAACATTCCTATCCTTAAAAATCCTATTCTGTAACATTTATTTCTCTCTTTAGGGAACATTTAAATTAAGATTTTCTCCTTAGGGGGATAATAGTAAAAAAAAAGTTGAGAAATGTTGCTGGTGCTCTTGGCAGAAGTCAGTTAGGTTTTGTTCAGTCTGCATTCTTATTTATTTATTTATTTATTTATTTTTGTTATTCATATATTTTACATTATTGTGTGGTCCCCATAAGTTATCCACCACCTGTTCACCTGTGGAACCATCACCATAGTCCCCCATGCTCCCCTCTTCCCCCTCTTGAGCCCTTCCCCTCCCCTCCTTCCCTGCTGAATTCTTAAGTAGTGAGCTTTGTTCTTCATTATCTGTGGATAACTCTTTGACTCCTGTTTTATCTTTTAAACTCTTTGACTCCTGTTTTATCTTTTAAAACTCTTTGACTCCTGTTGAGCTGAACTCCCAGCCAGCCTAACTCTCAGTTTTGCATTTCTGTTTTGTGAAGATGTTTATTTTGTTTTTGAATCTGGAACTCTTCTCTCTTTTTATATTTATCACATGTTACTATGTATTGGGAGCATAAAGAAGATAAAACATGAACTTACTGTACCGTGTTGACTAGAACTCAATATTTATTGTTTTATTTATCAGCCACTACTCTAATCTTTAGAGTTTTTTCCTTAACTTAATATGCTTATTTAAGACTTATAATATATATATACTCATAATAGAGAATTATCCACCTTATAGATATCAATTACACTCATTTGCCTATTTGTGCTTTACCTTCTAGTTTAGCATTTTTGAGGTTTTTGAATGACGTAGATTTTTTTAAAAGCAAAAGTGTATTCTTAAATATACAGTAGACTCTAGGACACTTCAATCTAGTAATTGGTGGAAACAGATGTTATGGCAGAGGATTTATTTTTCATGTATACCTTATTATTATTATTTTTTAAAGATTTATTTATTTATACATACAAGCACTGGGGTGGAGGCCAGAGGTGTAGGGTGGTGAGAAGATTCACTAGAGACAGAGTGGGGAGCAGAACAGGCAGATCGACTGAAATACACTGCCGAGGGGAGCAACAGGCGAGGCAGAGGAGGTCTGCTGCACCATGTGGGAAGCTCCCTGACCGGGGATCGAACTCATGATGCAGTGGCTGTGGATAGCTTCATAGTGCTGCAGCTTAACCCGTTGTACCACCAGGGAGGCCCAGTTTCATGTATACTTTAAATTAATTTCTGTGAGTTACAGCCCTGGGCCTGGACCTGTCCTGTACAGATCCTGTGTTCTCAAGTTATAAATCCTTCTTTTGATATCTGTTGAGAGTGAACCTTGAATCTCCTGTTGCCTGAAGTAGTTTCCTGGCTAATGGAGTTCTGAGTGTTGGGATGGAGGACACAGGTCAACTGTTTTTATGTAAACTTCTAACTTACACTTCTTGTTCTTGTTCTTTTTCTGTTCTTTCTTTATCTTCACACCCTCACCAAAGCTTTTCTTGTCTTCTGGGTATAGTTCATTCTAACAGGCATGAGATGATGTCTCATTGAGGTTTTGATTTGTATTTCACTGATAAGTGATGGTGAGCATTTTTTCATGGGCCTGTTGGTCATCTAGATATCTTCTTTGGAGAAGTGTCCATATGAGTTTTTTGCCCATTTTTGAATTGTGGGTTTTTTTTTTTCTGTTGTTGAGTTATATGATGGGTTCTTTATATATTTTGGTTTAATTTCTTGTCAGATGTATGATTTGGGAAAAATCTCCTAATTAGTATGTTACTTTTTCATTTTTGTGACTGCTTCTTTTGCTGTATAGAAGCTTTTTAGCTTGATATAGGCTTATCCCTGCTCATTGAGATACTTGGGACCTGAGAGAGTCTTTGGTTTTCTTTGGTAGGGACTTTTTTTCCTTCTTATATTTCTGTCTCTATGCTTTCTGTATAGATTATGGTTCGACACCATAACTTTTGGGAGTGCTTTGATGCCGTTTATTGGGAACTCTTTTCTTTCTCTGGGATTTACTGTATTTGGTTTTAAGAAGGGGCTCTCTCAAATATTTATAAGATTTGTAGTGAATGATAAACAATGACATTGTAGTTTTATTAGAGAAAATTATTTTACAGACTTTTTTTTGGGTTGATTTTGCATATCCATAATCATTTAAAAAACATTAGAAAATACAAACTAGTAAGAATGAAAGAAAAGTCATCCACAATTCTATCATCTATTTTGGTATGTAGATTTATAGGTTCAAAAATTCATCTGTATCTTTGTATATTAAATACTACTATAAAAATGATTATGCTATGGTTACTGGTATAGAAGATGTATATATTTTCTCATTTGTTAATACAGGGTGAATATAATCTGGATCAATAACCATGGAATCCACAGCATATTCTATTATATCAATTTCTTTTGTTAGACCATTT
The DNA here is from genome assembly GCA_004024925.1 of Scalopus aquaticus. Classification (NCBI taxonomy): domain Eukaryota; kingdom Metazoa; phylum Chordata; class Mammalia; order Eulipotyphla; family Talpidae; genus Scalopus; species Scalopus aquaticus. The sequence goes on from PVIJ01009785.1 coordinate 29,898, forward strand.
AGATTCTTTCCAACCTTCTTCTATTTTAAACAATGCCAAAGTGAACAAGTCTATACATACATTTTTCTTCATTTATCAGGAAGATTTCTAACAACTAAGTTCTAGAGACTCTTTGTCTTTAATCAGAAAGCTGAGGGAAGGGCTATTGTGACCGTATCCTGGGAAATGCCAGGCATTTAAATAAGCAAAGTGTCAAAGTTAGAACTAGGGGTTTTGGCAAGGTGGGTGAAAATACAAATAACTCTGAAGAGTTTGAAGAGACAACTGAGAAACAACTTTGTGCCCCTAAGAGGGGTTTTGCAAAGACTGAAACCTGAATATGCTTCATAGCAACAAGTCTTGTCCATTATCCATTTAAGTCCTGAAACAGAATAAAATTTTATTTTTATGATTGAATGAGTTCAGAATACATTGTGCCCATTCTTATGTCTGGAATCATCTTTATTTTCTTTTATTATATTAACTCCAAATGAACGTTTCCAATTTTCTGTTATGTACTTTGGTGATCTTTTTTTAACCCTCTCATTGAGGTTATGGAAACAGAGTTGAAGTGAGGAGGTATTAATATGTGAATATTTTGAGCAAGCAGTCAGCTAGGAAAGAAAATAAAATATAAAAATCTTTGTGTCTCTCTTCCTTTACCTCTTCCTCTCTTTACCCATCTCTGTTTCCTTCTCCTCCATTTCCTCTTCCTCTTCTTTCCTCTTCTAAAATTTCCAACCTTCAGTGAGGTCCCTTCAGATGAAAGATCCCTCATTCCTAAAGGGGTCATTGGAGACTTATTATTTTAGACATAGTTCCCAGCTGTGACTTGAAATACAGTGAAAGTTACAACTTACTGAAATGTCTGTTTTGTGTTATCACAGTAAGAACCAGGAAGTGGACTGACAAGACTCAGAACAGCCAATCTAGGCGGCATCAAGCTGATGGACTGAGATGTTAGCATTTTGCTCATAGGAAAGGCCCTCAAACCCTACTCTTACAGGTGCTGAAACCAATAAATCTCAACCAGAAGATTATGAACACCTAACAGATTATTATCAGTGGTTTAGAAAAGGGAACTAGGAAGACTGGAAGGAAGCAGAAACAGTGAGATCCCTAAAGGAAAGAAACAGAAAAACTAAAACCTCAGGAGAGAACAGTTGGGGTAAATCAACCTGTAGGCAGAGTCTCATCCACTGCAGCAGTTCCCTCAGAGGCAATCACTGGACTACATGGGGAGAAGTCATCAGAAGACATTAAAAAAATAACTCTTAGACTCTGAAAAATATGGTGGTTGCCAGAGGGGAGGGAGGGGAGGATGGAGTAGGGGGTAAAAGTGAAGACCAATGGCACTAGAGCTTTTGTGGTAGATGAATGAAGATTGTATATGATTCAAGGTATGAAACTGTACTCTCAAAATTATATAGTTTTGTAAATGAATGGTAAGTCAACAAAATTTGATTAAGAAAAAACATGTCAAGGGTCTCCCTGGTGGCACAATGGGTTAAGCGCAGCACTGTGGAGCTGTCTGGAGCAGCTGTAGCAGGTTAGGTCCCAGGCCAGGGAGATTCCCACAGCACAGCAGACCCCTCCTGCCTTGCCCGCTGCTCCCCTCAGCAGTGTATTTCAGTCGATCTGCCTGTTCTGTTCCCTACTCTGTCTCTGGTGAATCCTCTCCCCACCCCATATCTCTGGCCTACACCCCAGGTCTTGTATGCATAAATAAATAAATCTTCAAAAAAAGAAGAAAAACATGTCAAGTTCAGTGTAATATGTTTAAGAAAGCAGAGAGCATAGCTTATGATGGAGAAGGATTTCCATTCAAAACCATGAATGTCTAAAAAGTTTTGATGCTTGAAGTGGTAGGACTTGTGGTCATCTAGGAATTGAGCTTTTCCCAAAGAATTCTGGGTGACTAGACAGTTACTGGTAACTGAGATTTGTTCTTTACCTCCTGGTTTATAGGGCTTTAAACTGGTAAATGTTTGGAGAGATATGGGGATACTGGTCACTTGCCAGTGAAGTCATATACACTTCATATACAGCGAAGTCTAGTGTGGAAAGTAGAGTTAATGGGGAGTAGGGGAAGCAGTTGTAAAAATTAATTGAATTTAAAGGAAAGGATGGTGGTGCTGATTGTGGAGCATGGAATGGATGCTGAATGCATTTGTGCAAAATTAAGGTGAGTCTCATAAGAGACTCTCACCAGTGCTGAATGAGGCAGAGGATGGTTGAGGGAGGAGAAGGGAAGGGTGGTCCTGGGGAGTTTGGGCAGGATACTTCCAAGTTAAGGGTTCCTGAAACTTCACCTGCTTATAACCTGTGCTGCTTATTTAAGTGCTGTTCTGTGTAGCATTTTGATCTTGGACGTGACCTTGTAGCCATGCCTTTGTGGCTGGCCCTGCTCTGTCCAGGGTCTGCAGTGGTTCCTCAGAAGGTTGGTAAGGAGCTCCTTGCCATGCCTGACCCTCTGGCAACAGAGGCTGTGTGTCAATAGCAAAGCCAGAAAAACCCTGAGGCCATTATTTTGATAAGTCTAGTCTCCCTCTCACTGGAAAAAACTGGACTATTTAGTCTATTGATGTAGATGGGTTTCTTTTTTTCTTGACTCATCCATGGAGAATCATTTCCTAATAATTTACTGACTATCAGATAAGCACAGGCTTAGTTTTGAAAAGAAAAGAGATTTGTAGAGTTTTAAAAGATACAAAAGCCACTAAAATTCCCACTATTAGTTGACATGGCATAATTCCTTTCAAAGTCTTTGATATGAAAGCTTCATGAAGATCACATAATCATTTAAGGTATAATTTAACACCATTGGTATTCATTTACAAATCACTTCTTATTGGAAAAGTTTTAACTATTTACAAGGGTCTTGTGGGGAAACCAATATTGCTCCTATTATATAGATGAGGGAAAATGAAGCTCACAGGATTAAAATGAGTGGTCCCAAGGACTACTAGAAAAGGAGTTAATGTTCTGTAAGGGAAGATGAAAGTTCTCTGGAGTTCCACCTCCCTTTCCAGAGATCACAAAGTTGACATGATGTATTTTCGCTAAGTTTTTTTTCTTCGCTCTAAATGTGAGCTATATCATAGTATTTGATAAACATTTTCATATGTTATTCAGTAGTCTCTGAAAAGATTTTTAATAGCTGTATAACTTTCCTTCATGCAGATGTCGCATAATTTACTTAACCGTTCTGTTTGTGGATATTTGGGTTGCTTCCTTTTATTCTTATAAAGGGTGCTGTGAGAAATGTGTAAACATCTTTATGAGCAGTGAGGCCTGATGCATGCAGAGATGATCTGAGAAGCCTAAAGAGGCAGAAAGTTGTCATCATCAACAAGCATCTAGAAATCACCTGAAATGTGCAAAAGGTTCTTTTAAATATGGGGATACAAAGATGGAAAAGATGTACTCTCTAACTGTAGAGAGTGAACAGTTTGCTTAATTCTTATAATACAAGGCAATAATAAATCCCCAAGACGTGGAATGAACAGCAACACGTAACAACATGCTGTACAGAAAGTTGATTCTCAAAAATGTTGATTGCCTGATTTTGGTTTGCAAGAGTTTAAACCCCTGAGGATATAGAATTTCAGTTGAACCCCCAAGTATGGTGTGGATTTCTGATAAACTAGATCTGGCTTCAGCAACTAGCTCTGCTAATTACTAAGAACTTGGACCAGCTCCTGTTCTTCTTGTGATCCCAGTTTTCTCAACTGCAAAATGGGAATAATGATAATAATATCACAGTCACAGAGAGTTAAATGAAATAATGACTGAAGACTTTCCTAATGGTTTTATCATAAATGGAAAAATTTTAGTAGAGTTCCTGGAATTTTGATATAATTTTACAATGACTGTACAAATAAGACAATGTACCACGTAGATAGAAAGTATCTTGCCCTTCGGGACTTGAAATAACAGAGAAATCAGGAGCTTGGGGGCAGCAGTAAAATGTTTAAGAATTGTTGTGTTCTGAAGTGGGAATGAACCCAAAAAGGATTTAAAAGAATACATGTCAAATGCTTTATCTTATTTTCCTTTTGAAATGGTTTTGCATCTAGAACATTTACAGGTCAGTGCTCCAGGGACGCTAAATGGCTTGTTGACAGGACAGAATGTTGGTCTCATAGTGGTTCTCTGTTAACCAGGAATGGTGAGGAATGTACTTAACGCTTGTCCAAGGAGGATGATTGCTCTCCTAGATAGATGGACAGTTGTACCTCTTTCTTGTCAAAAATCAAATTGCATGAAACTTTTCATTCACTGTCCAAGCAGAGAAGCTGGAAGCATAAGTAGAATGGAAAAACAATCTTTCCTTCCAAAGGTTCTGAAGAAAAAAATCTTTGTTGTCAGGTAGCCTAAATGAAAGATTGAATTGGACAGCAAGGAACATGTTTGGGAGGTATAAATGAGTTGACTGGGATAGAAATATGGGTGTCTATACTTAGGAAAGTTTTATGCATAGAGCGGAGGTCTTGAGAGTGGCAAAGGGAGAATGAGCCTGCGAGACTTCAGGAATCCTTCAGGTAGAGGGTACCAGGACAAATATTCTAGGACTGTGCCAGGCAGTACAGAGGACAGGTTAGCTGGAGCTGTGGAAGGCCATCGTTGTGTGTATGAGTGTGCAATGTGAACATACAAGTGTGTGCATGTGTGAGAATGTCAGAGTTTGTGAGAATGCATGACAGTAGGTGAGTAGGCATGAGAATGAGTGTGTTTTTGTATGCAAGCGTCAGACTAGATGAGTGTATGTGTGTAACAGTGTGTTTGTCCAGTCTAAGAAAATGTCATGTTTGAGACCAGTAGTAAGGGCTTCCCCAAACTTTTAACTAAGGTTTTTAGATTTTTAATTTATACACTCTCTGATATCAGCTTTACTGTGTTGAAACTTTCCCTGAGGAAGCCACATAGCAAGGTCTGGAACAGGCTTGCCTGGAGGCCTTGTCTGTGTAAACTCGGGTGTGTAATCTAACCTGTCTGTCCCTTAGATTCCTTGTCTCTGGAATGTGAGTAGCAAGAATAGTTCGTAGCTCAGGCTGATTGGGAGTGTTAAATAAATGAGTTTATAGAAGTAAGGCATTTAAGCACCATGCATGGCATGTAAGAAATACTAAATAAATTTAACCGCTATTAATGGACTGAGTAAAAGAAAAATCTCATGACCACTCTGTATGCCATTTGAAAAATGTCCTATTTAATGTTTTGACAAGTTAAAACACATTAGAGGTCAAAATATATAACAGAGTGAACATTTCTCCTCACCCTTGCCCACCATTACATAGTGCACACATCCCTGTCAACATGTAACCATGGTTATTAATTTCTTATACAAGCTATTAGAAATGTTCCATTTTATGCATGTAGATGATGCAAATACAAATATATACTTCCCTTTTTATGCAAATGACAACATATTATATATTTTGTCTCTGTACCTTGCTTTTTCTTGTTAAAGACATGGAGCTCTCTCCATATGGGTAGAGACTGAGCTTCCTCACTTAGAAAAAAAACACAGCTCATCTAGTATCTATTATTTGAATGTACAATAAATAATGTATTTTCCCATTTGCTCTTGATAGCTATTTTGGTTGTTTGTAGTCTCTTGCAAACTGTCTGGCGTGAGTATCCAAATACTGGGTAGAGTCATGCATGCATGAGACACTTCTAGGAGATTATTCATGTACTGTGGGGAAGAGGGAGAGGGCTTTTGTACCCTCTTTATCCCCTCTGTTTGCTATGGGAAGTTGTAATCATGCCAGCAGAGAAAGTTTTATGACTTTAGGTTTTATGCCATCAGATTTCATTAATTTATACCACATCTGTTCCTACCGTGGATGAAAACTTAGCTAATTGGTAATAACTTAAATATTTGCTGCCTGAAAGGAGAAAGCAGTCCCCAAGCTGACAATTTGGAAGCAGGTCCTTTCCTTGCAGAGTGTGGATTTGCCAGCAGAGGGCTCTCTCCTTTTGGAAAAACCTAAAAAAAAAAAAAAAAAAAAAGGCTGTGGGAAATGTTTTAAAGTGAATTTTAGACATCAAGTGTGGTGTTTATAGCCGATTAGTGTGTCATTCCCCTGAATTATTTAGGGATTTATTGAGTACTGCAGTTGTTGATTTTGGGGAGTGTTTTTATGGTTGCAGAGTTGTGGTAAGAAGTGAGGCCAGCATTTCTCAGGGGTTTTAGGGGAGGGTCTATGGATCAGCTCCATAGTTTTTTCCTTCTTTAGGATGTGAGGCATCCCTGATTTGTTCTGTATTTCAAGATTAGAAATTATGCACTGCTATACCAGGATCCCTGGGATATGCCTGTGAGACCTGTTAACAGGGCACTTAACCCCTGTTGATAAAGCCCTGTTTATATAACCCCTGGTAACTGCTCTTTGAGGTTAATGCTCTTACCTAGTCAGGTGAAAATCCACCTTAGCACTTTAGAGGGGAAGAGGAAACGAGCTGACATTCATTTAATATCTCTTCAGTAGGTCTGGTGCCTTTAGGCCATTATGCTCTAGTTTTCTGTATTCTTGTCTAATGAAACTATGTCCTATTTCTCTTCATTCTTTCCTGGTGGGTAGTATTGCTGCCCCACCCTCTGCCCCTTCTCCAAAGGGACAGGAAACATAGCCATAAAGAGGTAAAGTTTATTGTCCAAAGTCACATAGGTAGTAATTACTGCTTAGGAATCAGTAAGTTTCCCATTTGGAATGTACCGCTGGCCAATTTGACTTCAGAGTCCAAACTTTGTTTTTCACCAAAAAAACGAATCCCTCCCTGCAGGGTGAGAACAGCTGTCCCCTGATCTCTGAAGGTCAAGGTCACTGATTCAGCACCAGTGGGGCAGTTTTCCCTCTACTTCTGACCTGCCCAATTTGAGGACCGATTCAAATCAGTTTTATTTTTCAGATAGAGAGAACATGATGTCCATGATTGTCTATTTTCTTTTGTTTAGGGCATAATTAAGCTAATATTGCATAAGCACAAAAAATATTAATAGAAGATAAGGCATGGGGTTTGAGAAACTGAGGGCAGAACTTCCTTTTTGGAAAATGGCCCCAGATCACTAAACATGGAACACAGAGCAGCTGAAGGCTGGGCTGCTCTGTTGTCCCCTCAGCAATGGGAAGACCTGAGACTGGTGGGCTTTTCCCAGACCCAAACTGACCTCTGTCTCATTTTGGTTTAAGAAACAGGCATTGCAGAATGAAGAAAACGGGACACAAGCTGTTCAGGTGTCTGTCAAGTGAAGCCTGTACATGTTTTTCATAGTGTCCCACGTAATTTTTTACAAATAGAGAGCAGATTCATGGGAGTTGGTTAGATATAGCCAATGTAGATTAGCTCCCCCCACCCCTTTTAAACTCAGAAAAGCCCATTACCCTGCTTACCTTACAGGATTTTGAGAAATGCTTTTTTCCCCTTGCATCGTTTACCTTATTTCCATCCACCATGTCACACATCTGTCAAGCATGGGCCAACAGTGTTCATTTGTTCAAATCTCTCTAGAGTTACAATAAAAAGACGACATCTCCAACTGAAAAGGAATCACTCAAGGAACAGATGTTAAAAAGCGCTACTCCTGACCCATTCCCCAGACTTTGAAATCTACATTGATGTCTTAGTATCGTGCTTCTCAAATTTGAGCATACATTGGGATCAGCTGGAGGGTTTGTTAAACCGAACATGGCTGGATCCCACCTCAAAAACATCTGATTCTTTCAGTCTGGAGGGGCCCCTTAATTTTGTGATTTTTAACAAGTTTTGTGGAGGCCACAGCAATGGCTGCTGGTTGGGGACCATGCTTTGAGAACTCCTCACTTAGCCCTTGTAGGGTAAAAGAAAGAGGCGTCAGGATTTTCTGCCCTACCGCCATTAGATTTGATAATGGACACCTGCGGTCCTGCATGTGCGCCTCATGGTGGCGTGCGCGTGCGCGTGCGCGAGTGGGCAACCTGGGCCTGGAGAGATGCTATTTAAGGGTGGTGTCATAGATGTGAGGCGGGGTGAGGAGCGCTTGAGCTCGAGGCAACAGCAGTGGGGAGCAGTGGACTACAGGGAAGGACGGCTTGACGACATCAAATAAAGAGTCTGCTAGAACTGATAATGAACCTACCTGGTCTGGGATGGTTGCCCTGTAAGGCAACAGCCTTGTAAGGAAAAGCTCAAGACAGTACATATGGGTGCCTCTGCAATAGCTCCTTCTATATCTGGTAGGTGTAAGCGGTTAATAAGGGCTCAGTGAAAAGTGCATTGCGATTCTTCCTCTCAAACTTTCAACTCTGTAATCTTGGCTGATTTATTTACTCCTAGCACATCAGCTTTTCTCATTTGAAAAAAAGGATAGTAGCTTTCGGTTCATTGGGTTGTAATGAAGAGTGGGTCAATGTTTACAACTGGTTTAGAACATCCAGTGTACCAGCCATATAGCATATGTACACTAAATGGTAGCATTTCTCTCTCTATGGTAGCTCTTGCATGTCTCTGATGTAGTTTATTAGGTTTGCCAAAAATAGACCAAAAGCAAAATTAAAGTCCTGATTATTTTTAACAATTGGGTAGGAACTATTTTTGTTTTTCAAAGATGCACTAAACTCCCACTAATGAAGTATAACCCAGGCGTTACTAATCATTTATTACCTGAGATTAAAAGAAAGCCTGAGGTCTCTGAGCATAATCAATACTGAGAAGGTAGGGGAAAAGAAGAAAGATTACATGAAGGCATGGGTAGGTAGCTTTTCTAAAAATGAAACTCAAAACTTTCCCAGCTGTAGGAATAAGCAAGGCTGTTTGCGGTTTTGAAATATGGTCATGAAATTCCTATCCCTTACAAAATTGCCTTGTTCCTATCCTGCCAGGATAATAGAAATTGCCACCCCTTAGGTTTAAGGCCTGTGTCTCCAGAATGCAAATTGTATCTTCTAGGAGTACTAGTACATTAATCCAATCATACTTACTAACTCTTTAACATTAGATTATATTAGATTAGCTAGGTGTTACTTAGAAAACACAGTGCTTTGCCCTGAGGGAATAGGACACAGAAGCAGCTGACTTAGGGAAAGCTCTGAAGTTTGGGACACAGTGGGGACTTCGGGCAGCCAAGGGCACTGGGGGGCAGGAGAGATCCGCTGGTGACCAACACAGCTGTTGCTCATTCTGTTGGGAGCAGGGAACATTCCAGTCAGGCTTTCTAGTTTCCTGCAACCTTAGGTCCTACACAGCTTATTTTTGGGTTGTGTCCTGAAAATTGCTTCTTTTTCATGGAGATATTTGGTAGGATGGTTTCAATACAGAGTTCTTAGTTGTGCCTCCTGCTCTCCAGGTCCCTCTCCCCATTTCCAGTTCAGAGACTCACTCATCCTGAAAAAAAAAGAGAGAGAGAGAGAGAGAGAGAGAGAGAGAGAGAGAGAGAGAGAGAGAGAGAGAGAGAGGGAGAGAGAGAAAAGAAAAATACTGTTTGAGTCATTGGAGTTAAGCCCAGCCAAGTTTGGCTGCTTTGGGGCATTTAGGTAGAGACAATCCAGTGAGTTCTTCCCCTTTCTCCATGTCTGATGATGACTAAGTCCTGGAGCAAATGTTACATAAGTCACTTCCTAACATCATGGAGATCCTGGGACAACAGTAGGAAAGACTTACAGAAGGGCAAGCTGTGACTATCTCATTTAAAAGCTTTTGCTGACGGAATCTTAAAACACTAGAAGTTTTTAGCTACTTTTTCCTGGTTAACCTAGCAGATGGAATGTGGGTACAAGCCCTGCTCCCCACTTTAGCAGCAGCACATGGGTGTGCCTGACTTCATGACAGAAGTGCCCTGCACCACACATCCCACTGTACACTGTGGAGGCCAGAAGTTGCAGGTTCTTGGGCTTTGCAGCAGGCTGGTTTTAACCTGCCAGAGGTCCTCCTTCCTGCCCTCGCTCTTGGCAGTTGGGCAGCCTTCCATTTCACATCTAAAGTAAACTAACATCCACTTGCAGTGCTCTGGGAGAGAACATGCTGCCAGACGGGATGATGGGACTAGAGGACAGGACCGGGGCTAAGTTCAGGCCTAGCTGGTCTGGTTTTAGACTTTAGCCCTGCCCTGTCCTCACTTGGCACATGGGGAGAGCAGGGGCAGGAGGTCATCACTGTGCCCAGTGTCCTAAGCCCACACTGAGTTTGTGTTTGGAAGGTGAGCTAGTGTGGTGGCCTGTGGAGGGGCCCAGGAGAGATGGCAATTGGGAAAAGGACGTGCTGTGTCTGTTTGGGACTCTGAGCAGGTGGTCGTGGTGCTGTTAGGTTGTGTACATTTTGGAAGAATGTATTAATATAAAATGTGGACATTCAAAAATAATAGAATAAGAGGATTAGAGAAATGGAAGAGATTTTGTATGACTCATTTAGCATATCTTGGCATTTTTGCATTTAGATCCAAAAGGTCTGTGGGCACTTCCTGGAATTAAATTCCCTCGACCCAAACCTGTATAGAGAAGCCCCCTGTTTGCTCTGGGAGGACAGCCACCAATAGGGGATTAGCCCAATGAGGTCTCCAAGGTTCTTGCTAACGCTAAGATTTTCTGAATTATTCCAGACTTGTGAGATGAAACATTCTAGCATCTCTGCAGGTAATCCTCACAATTGCCACACCTCCTCCTTGGGAATGGCTCTCCCTGGTGCCAGGAGTCACTGCAGAAATGAATGTGATGGGTTCTTTTTGACCAATCTTTTCAAGAACCTGAAGGCCATTTGGTTAAGGTCTTCATGCATTAATACTGGGTGTGACTCTTAATTACGTATAAGTGTCAGGCAGAATGCTATTGCCCTTGATTAATTCTCCCTCCAAAAGTAATCTTTATTTAAAGCAGAATTGTTCATAGTTTGTCAGAAGAAACATTATCTAAGTTGCACAGAAGGAAAAGAGCATCTAAGATGCTTTCTGTGTGCACCTTAGAATCAAAAATCTGGCTTATGACATAGATTGAATTCATGAGGATTGGGGAATGTGAGTTTTCAATAGGTATTTTTTTATTAAGGAGTAGACCACTTCAAATATTATTCTCAGCCTACCCACAGACTATTTCAGCATTAACATTTCTTACAAATGCTTAAGAATAACAGTAGCCATTCAGAGTCTTTATACATGTTTTCTTTTATGAGCATTTAAACCTCACAGCATCACTATGAGGTGGGTTTTATTGATTCTTTTCTGCAGAGGAATCTTAGCGATATATCTGGCCCAGTGTGCCAGCAAAGAAATCAGAGTATTCTTTCTACTGTCCCCTCTTCTGTTCCTTTGCTTCTGCCTATCTGCTTCCTTCAGCCACCTCTGACTTTGAGTGACCCCGATCCTTTAGGCATACTTCTTTCTAGTGGCCGTGCTCCTTCTAGACATCTGTTTTCAGATACTGTACTATTTGCTACTGCAGAAGAAAAGCAACTACAACTTCTCTCCAACTACATTGTGACTTTTCCTCTCTGGAACTGATTTTCTCCATTTCTAAAAGGGGATGATGGCCAGGGTCATCTTGTGTGCTACTCTCTCCCCCTCAGTCAGGTGTGCCCCTTGCGACACCTTAGAACAGAAAGAAGTACACAGGGAGCCCCAGGCTCCAAAAAACTTTCTTAATCTTAAGCTCTTTTCTAGATGCTTTTATTGCTGCTTCCTGAACTTACTGCTCATCATCACTGGCCAAGGCCCCTGGTCTTCTGTTGCTTTGTTTCTCTCCCAGTCCCTGAATCTCATTCCCCGACCCCCCACCAAGCTAGCAATTATATAACCTAAGGCAAAAGCATCACTTTTTGGAGCCTCATTTTTCTCATCTGTAAAAAATAAGTTGATATTTATCTTGCACAGATTAACTTCAAGATTCTATCAGGTAATATCTCAATAGGCTATAAAAACACCTGGCAAATATAGATCTTAATTCATTTTAGTTTCCATCTTTCTTGATTTTCATCTTAGAAACAGTGATCTTTTGCACAGCAGATAATCAGCTTTGATACCCAGGCTACCCAATTGGACAGCCTCAGCTCTTCATATTTCTGCCTCCATGTACCAATGTGTTTCTACTCCACATGGCCCCTTGTCGCAGCCCCCAGTGCTTTAGATGCTACTGGTTTGGGGGCCTGCACCCTCTTCCTGCTATATCTTTTCTTGTTTCTTTTTTCTGGGCTGTGTGTTTATGCCCTTCTTGTTGCCACAGCCCAGTGCTGATTATAATACCTGCTTTGCATACCTTAGGGGCTATTGTGAGATCAAAGGGGGGATGATTTATGTGATGAAAGTGCTTTGCAAAGTAAGATGGGCTGCATTCACCTGGGTTATTATGATGATTATTATCACTTCTGGACTATCTTCAGATGACTAAATATATCCACCCAGTCTGGACCTTTTCAGCATATTCTTATCTCTCTTGGACTTCCCCATGTTGGAAAGTCTGACAGTTTAAGCAACTGAAGAACTTGCTAGTAGACAGCAGTGTTGGGGGTGGAGGATGGCTGGGTAATGAATTACCTTCTTTAGGGTCCCGATGGGAAATCTGGTACCTGGGAAGTGTTAATTTACCTCACTTGAGCGAATGCTTTAGACCCAGTGAGCACTTCATTTGCCCAGGCAGCCCATTGTGATGATGACATTAAATAATCATTATCATTACATGGAAATCCTGTCACCTTGGGGATTTAGAAAGAGTTTCTCAAGTCATATACACATAAGCAACCAAAATGAGTAGAATGTTCATCTAGAAGAAAGTACTTGTGAAGAAAACATTTGTTTGTAATTGTCAGCATTTGGCAAAGGCAGGAAATGAAAGAATGAAATGAACCACAGCTTTGGATTCCTTCCAGTGTTTTTTCCAATCCTAAATTGTCGAGACTAGGGAGGGAAACCTTCCTGTCATGGACCATGAGCTCTAGGGAGGAGAGTAGGGGCCTTCAACTCCCTCACCCCCTCCATCCAGGAAGTCATTTCAAAGGGAGTTGCCTCCAGGGAAAAGCAAGAGCTCATTGGCCAAGATTTATTTATAGTCTTATACCCTGTAAACTTGTCTTCTTTTTAAAAATTAAGAGCAAAATATTTTGGGTCTTGTTTGTTTGGGCCACCTCCAGGCAGTCGTATCTGTTTTCTTGTTTCTGTGCTGGTTGCTCAACATCTTTGGTCTTGATGGAACTGGTTTCATTCCTAGGCCCTCCCTTATTATTAATGTTCTTATTATTGGTCAGTTTATTGTTTGCAGTGTCCTTGACAATCTTTTTTTATTAGCACTTCTTTGCAACACAGTGAGGTGGATCAGCCTTACTGAATATTTAGCCAGCAAATTGTCCAACATTTTCTTTTGTTGGCTTTTGTTAGAATTTATTGCAACCATTTTTTTCCCTTTCTGATAGTTGACCTTATGCAAGAAAATTATTTTATGCTCTTCTTGTGGGGCTACATGAGCCAGGAGCTGGTGTCATCTGCTTTCAATTCATGTTTTCTTTCTTTCTCCCTGGCCTGGCTTTCTCATCCTGCTCAAAATTACTGTTGCATCTACTGTTCATGCAAATGGCACTCAACTTATCTAAGTCAGCTTTGAGCAGAAGGCTTATTTTTTGTGTCTTTGACATTTAGCCACATCTCTCAGACATCAGTGGCTGTTAGTTCTTCAGCATATAATTTTTTTACCAACTAGTCAATTGCTGCTAATATTTTGTAGTTGTTGTTCCTATGGTTGGTATATATTGCTTGATGGTGAACCACTGGACTGTCAGGTTATGAAGAGAAATGTTTCAGAAAGGATTGGGAATTGGTACTAAAACAGAGTAGTCACTAATTCTTATCAACCAAGAAATCCCCAAGTCTTCCGAATCTCATAAACATCACTAACTCTACCAGCTCTTCCACTATAATAGCTGCCACCCTCAGACTTGCACAGCCATCAAAATATTTTCTTATGTTTCTATCTGTGCACATGTATCTAGATATTCCTGATGTCTAGGAACTTAAAAGTAAACTGAACCTCCCCAAATATCGTTTTTGACATTGAATACTTAATATCATCTACTATGATATTTTTCTCTATTGTACTTATACCACATTATCATTATCATTATTTTGATACATTTTTTTTATACATTGGATTCTGGATTTCTTGAGGGAAGAGAACTTATCTGACTGCTCATACACTAGGCACTGTGGTAGGTACCAGGGTGATCTCCTAAGTGTGTGTTGAATGAAATTAAGGTTGTTTGACTGGATGATAAAATGCTTTTGTAAACTATAAAATATTTCATAAATTAGTGAGGACTGGTCAAATACAACTTTTTATTATAATTGTATTACTTTGTCATTGTGGCAATAAAGGGTAGTTTTGAGTTCTGTGAAGATGGGCAGTAAATACTTATACATTTTAGAGGTCAAGAATGATGGCGATTTGATTGAATTTGCAAAAGGTTCAAAAGGCCAGCCATATTTTTGGCCTGTTTCCTCATGTTGGGCCTGCTTGACCACCTGTGGTGATTGAGAGAACCAGCAGTGGGTGAGAGAATAACCTCTGAGTATCTTTAAAATCTATTTAAAATTTTTATTTTTGCTACGTAAGTATTTTAGAAAAATTTCCTGACTTCCTTGGTTTATAGACATAGATGGTTCTGGAAAACTATGCATTATTATTCTATTTAATATTACATAATATTTATTTGCACATTTGGTGCTTAATAAATATGGTCTAAGTGAACAAATGGATGTATTTAGCCCTTATTCTGCTGACCAGAGTGCTCAGCATTTGTATGTAAAAAAAGATCTTGGAATGACTTTCTGACTCTTGACCTGGGTAAGAAGTTCCCTGAGATCAGTCCTGAGATCCCTGAGGTGCCCTGGGATCAGTCAGCAACAGGGGATGAACTCTGAGTTTGGGAATACTCAGTTATAAGTGAACTCCAGATCCACTTGTAAAAAGCAGCTTTTGATAACAGCTGTTCTCTTATATAAATATTCCTTCAATTCTTTCCACAGCCCTGGCAAGCTCTTTTTGAAGAGCCAATGCACTGTAGGCAGAAGCTGATTCAGAAAGCCAGAACCCAAGTCTTGCCCCCAGTTGGGCAGTAAGACATCTCAAATCAACCCTTTCCTACATCTTGGAGGATGGATTTGCAAAAGACTCCTGGTAGTTTTGAGTCAATGTATAGAAAGATTAGATTGATTTCTAGAAGGGTAAGAAGATCAGTCTGTTAGAATTTACTGCGTTAAATAAAGTGATGAGGAGCTGCACTGGAGGTTTATGGCTTTTTATGAATTATCTTTATTATTGGTTGGTATTAGGAACAACTTATTGACACTGGGATCAGGTGATTCTTTGAAATCACTGGTTTAAAGGCCACAGTCACTTTCCTTCCTTATTGTCCGCTTTTCTGTTCCTCATTTTTAACCACTGATTCTGGCTTCTTTTTCTCATGGACCGATTTCTTTGTTTGGCAGGAAGTGGCCATCAGAAGACTTTTTTGACTCTTTTATTCTTTGGGTGCTAATGATTTAGCCAATAGAGAATTGAATGGAGGAAAGAGTCAAGCAGGGAAATTTGTGCATGAAATGAATTTTTTGTTCCTTTGAGGATTTGTCATAGCAGATATAAAGTGTCTTTCTCACTCAAAGTACCTCCAAGCGCTTTCACAAATCAATTAGTTACTGGCAGAGCAGAGAGAGTAGAGGCAGAATAAGCCATGTGGTGACAGCCAGAGACCCTGGCTGCTCTCTCTCAGGCATGCTGTCCTTGATCATTAGATAACCACTGTGACACTTCACCCCCTGGTGACTGTTTCTATTACAATCAGAACTTCAGAGGCAGGGTATGACTTTCTGGGTCTGGCTCCACTCCATTAATAAACACAAGGAGAGATTGGGGAAAAGGGATGCTGGCCATCCCTTTGAGACACAAAGCCAAATAAAGGAAATAAAAAGAAATCTATCTTTTATTTGCTCACTTTGACTCCAGGACACTTACGTGTTTTCTGGAATGTTCAGTAGTTGACTAATGTGGGATGCTTGCTTTCAGTTCATTAGCTGAGACCGACTAAGCACTACAAAAGAATGTTAATTTTAAGAGGATGAGGCTCTCCACACAGGGCTTCTAAGCTTACAAAATAGGTGTGACATGTCTCCTGCCAGTTACTCAACAGGCAGAGCCTACAGCATATGCCTTAGGGGCCTGCGAGGTAGAGTGAGGGCGGAATCTGAGGAACACCTAAAAATGTGTCCAACTGAGCTGTCAGAAAAATTCTCAATCAGTCACTCTGCAGGAACAAATGGAGTTTCAAAAATGCACATATCATTTTAGGAACACGCTTTGAACTTTGAGTTAACCAGCTTGTCGATATTGGGGCAAAAGGGGATGGGTAGAGGTCAGAGGATAGGAGGACAGGGTGACCATTGCAGCAAGTTCAAGAGAGCAAAGGTGAACTAGCCTTTATAAGGTTTGGAACCTTTCAGACTCCTCAGAAAGCTGAGGGGCTGGAAAGAAAAATGCTTATATAATAGCCGAGTGCTCTTATCTCATTCTGGGGAACAAGCTGGGGGGTAGGTGGCAACTATTTTGGTCTTCGGTTTCACAGTTGGCAGAGCTGAGGTACAGGGAAGGGAATTGGTCTGTCAGCCCACTTAGCCAGATGTGCTTGTGAAGAGTTCCTTTAACGCCCCTCAGCAGTTCCTGCAGCACTTCCCCCTCCTCCATCAATGCCATTGACAAGCTCTGCTTAGAGCCCTTTGGCAGCCTTCTAGACTGGGAACTTAAGCATTATTGGTATCACCTGACAGATTTGGAGTGGGAAGACCTGAGCTTGGATTCTGGCTCTAGTATTTGCTAGCTCTGTGGTCTTGGGCAAATTTCTGAATCTCTTTGCAATCCCAATTTGCTTCTCTTTAAAATGAGAATGATGATAACTGTAGCACAGGTCCTTGCAAAAATTAAAAATGTTTGAAAACATTTTACCCAGTGCCTTGTATAACTCGGTACATATTACTTGGACCTGAATATGAGGATGAAAGAAAATGAGCCCAGGTTTCCTCCTGGACTTCTTTTGATCTTGGGATGAGCAGGCTTCAATTTACCAGATGCTCACAGATTTTCCTACATCTGTGATTCTCAAAGTGAGGTTTCTGGACTACTAGTATTAGCGGCACTGAAGAACCTGCAAGAAATGCAGATTCACAGCCTCTTCCTAGACTGAATCAGAAACTTGTGGTGGTAGTGGGAGGGAGGGCAGCAATCTTTATTTTGACAAGTCTTGCAAGTGAGTCTAATGCAGTCAAGTTTGAGAAACATTTCCCTGTATTAACTTTGCAATGGTGGGAACAAAATTCTGGTGGCGACAGGCACTGTTGCAACATGGCTGATAACTCGAGTTCAGACATGCAGTGTTGGTACCTCTCTAAGTCCTGTCTTTGTGCATTTATTGAGAGAAGGCAAAAGGGAATTTGCTAAAGCTGACCTTCCTTCTGAACTTTTAAGGCATTCTGCTTTTTCCCTTAATGTTGGAGATGGATTTGGCAAAATAACATAATGGGTATGCAGGAGTATAGAGCTGATAGAGGAAACTGTAAAATACAATCCCTACAGCCTACAGTTTTTGTAATGTTCCAGTGTGTAGAGGCAGTACTTGAAACAAAACACTCATGGGGATATTGTGCTCTACATTCACTCTAGGAGAAGATGCTAAAATTTCTATTATAGATTCAGAAGGCTGCGTGAGTGTGTTGACAGGTATTGAAATGATCCACTTTGAAAGCTGAATAGGCAATATAAAGCTTGGATATTTTAGAGTTGTGGAGAAATTCTCATCTTTTCTACAATAGAGAGTAGGATGTTGCATGTCCTGATTCCTCATCTATTCCATGTAACTTCTTCATAGTGGCTTCTAGAGAGCTTAGCAAAAATGGCTCCCATGTTCTTCTCCCTCCATGTCTTGCTTCTACTCTTCCGTCACTTTTATTCCTTTCTGGAAAAGTTTTGAAGCCTTCTTGCACCCCTCCCCAACCTTTGGGGAAATTTATTGGTTGAGCTGCCTTAGCAGCACCTGACAGCATAAAATATTTGAATACAAGGACTTCTTGTCACTCAGCAATCCAACTCTCACATTTCAACAGACGACAAAATTGAGATTTTGAGTTGAAGTTCCCTGGCTCCAAGTTCAATGCTCTTTAAACTATTCTCTAGTAGAAGCTCCGTAACCATGGGATGGGGTGCAGAAAGGGGGAGTTATAGAGTCAGAAGCCCCTCTTTTCCTAGTTTTATAGTTTCTAGATATAATTTGTGTTGAATGGGTCAATCTGTATGTGGGTGAGTATAGTAATTTCTCACTTTTGTTTAAATATATGAAGAATGTGATGTCGGATCGGGCCATTTTAAATTGTGGGCACTAGGGAATGGAAGGAAGGCAAAACAAGGTCCAAACAAGTCCCAAATAGTCTTAATTTATCTTTTTGATGGAAGAGCTGCTCATTGGCAAGTCATTAGTTTTTAATTACTGCCAAAGTCAATGGCAAAGCTGTTCACTTACATGGGGTAGTCCAAGTGGGACCGAATGCTTTACATCACATTCATAGTTTTTGCTCGTAACACTTGAATTTCCAGAACTAATCATTATTTTCTCCCTGTAAAATAGCTTTAGAGTGGGAACAAAATGCTTTCCTTTTCCTTTGGCACAAGGAATATCAGGTGTTTGCTTAGTATTCCTTAAATTTTGCTTGTGTTCATCAGGCTGACATTCTGAAGTTCTGGGCAATAAGTCAAATGATTTCTTAGATGTTCAGGGAGCAGCACATACAACCAATATGTAATTTTTCAGGACAATGGCAGAAAATCTTGGCCTAAATTACAAGCCATACAGATAATCAGAATAAAATTGTGTGTGTTTCAGCTTTCCTTTTTTTCTGACCCCATATGTGGACTCTGTGGTAAGTGCATACTTGAATATTCATTGTACATTAATAATAATGATAATAATGAATGCATCTATTGACCACTTATTATGTACTCAGTACTTTTATCTATAATATCCCACTTCTTTATCAGAGTTTCTATCTGACAGACTCTGTGAAGTTAAGTGATTTGTCATGGGTCATATGGGGTTCTCATCCAAACTGTCTAGCTTTGTATTGCTTCACATGCTTTTTGAAAGTATAATCCTTTTCCCATGTCCTTCACTTGCTGCTGGATCTAGAGTACTGCCTCGTGGCAAGGTGGCACTGAATCCTTGAGTAAACGACAACTTGTGGGCAGAGTAGGTGCACAAGTAGCTTGGGTAATGCGGCTTTCTGGAAGAGTCTAAATCTGAATGGTCCAGGTGAGGTGATTGCATACCTATGGGAAAGAAAAAGGGAAGGAAATTTTAGGATGAGCTGGTTGAAGGGTAGAGAAGGTTAGCAGATGCTTGTGTTCTGAGATAGGTCTGGGAGAACTACTTAACCTTGAACTACATTGCATGCTAGAAGGAATAACATTTCCACTCTTGTGCTGCAGCCTCCCTTCAACCTTTCTATACAGTAGTAAGAACAATCATTTTAAGTTGTAACCCAGATTGTATTGATGCCTGGCTCAACACCCTTTAGTGGCTTCCTATCACATTTAGAATAAAACCCAAAGTTCTGGGGCCTCCTTGGTGGCGCAGCCTTTAAGCGCTGGGCTGTGGAGCTGCCAGCAGTGGCAATGGGAGTTTGACGCCCGCTGGGGAGATTCCCACATGGTGTGGCAGACCTCTCCTGCCTCGCCCGCTGCTCCCCTCAGCAGTGTATTTGTGATCTGCCTGTTCTGCTGCCCACTCTGTCTCTGGTGAGCCCTCTTGCCACCCCACAACTCTGGCCTGTACCCCAGCTTGTATGTATAAATAAATAAATCTTAAAAAAAAAAACCCAAAAACCAAAAACAAACAAAAAACCCCCAATGTTCTTACCTTTGCCTACAAGACTATATCAGATGCTGTTGGCGTGCTATCCACATCCCTTTGGGACTCTTTGTACCTGCGTACTTGGACAGCTTTCTATAACGACTTGGTAGCTTTCTGAGGTTTTCTGACTGCCAGTAGGATAGGCAGAAAGTCCCTGGAAATTAATGCCCCTGGAACAGGTCTCAACCAGTGTTGGACCAGAGTTGGTGGATAAATCCCCAACTATCTTGGCCTTCCAGTGGGAGAGCTTGTCCACAGGCCTGGATGGCTCTGTGCAGTCTTCCAGAGGGCCTCCCTGGGGTTGAACTCCAGTTGTGCACAGTGGTAAGCAGCTCACTCATTCATTCTTTCCTTCCTGACTTAATTTCCTGTTCCCTTCCTTTGCTTCCTCCCAAATAAACTACTTGCCTTCAAACCGTTGGGCAACTCAAATGTCTTGTTTAGTCTGGCCTCTGCTACCCCTCTAGCTTCATCTACAACTGCTATATCCCAGTTTTCCAGCCACATTGCTCTTGTATTTCCTAAACACTCTTAAGTTTCTTGGTACATGAAGTTCCTATAGTTCCTAGGTATGACTCCTCATCAGTTAGGCTTCAGCATCAATGTCATATCCTCACAAAGCCTTCCCTGATGTCCCAGAAAAGAACTTGAGGTCCTAAAATAGGATATTGTAACCCCTAGCTTCGGTGTGAGATGCAGAACAGTGTGAGTGGTTGTTGTGGTGGCCACAGTCTGCTCTGGTCTCCTGGCTTTTCCACATCCTTTGTTTAAGGTGTGTCAGGTTGGCCTCATTCATGGTACATTTTGAACTTTTCCTCAGTGTTCTGAGGTTTATCTGTGGCCCCAGATTTAGAATGAGGCTCAAGACAGGAGGAAAGAGTGCCTGGGAATATGGACTGTGAAGAAGGTCTAACAGATACCAGAAAACCTGTAAAATTCTGAAGGTATCATCGGAGTCCAATTATCAGTATCTTCTGAGCCTATCCTCTGTTAATGCCCTTAAAATCTTATACAGGTAACACCACATTTTGAAAGTTTGAATTATGTCCCTCTGCTTTTAAAAATTTTTTAAATTTGTATCTTTTACATTATTGTGTATTCCCAGTACGTTACCCACCACCGATTCACCCGTGAACCATCACCATAGTCCCTGTGCTCTTTTCCACCCCGTTTTGATCGCTTATCCTCCCCCTCCCTTGCTGAATGTCTCTTTCTTGTTTGGTCCTCCTGTATTCCTCCTATAAGTGAAACCATTCGATATTTTTCTCTTCTGGCTTATTTTGCTGAGCATGATCCCTTCTAGCTCCTTCTGTGTTGCTGCAAATTGCATGAGGTTATCTTTTCTGATTGCTGAATACTATTCCATTGTGTATATATACCTCATCTTCTTGATCCAGTCATCCATTTTTGGGCATCTGGGTTGTTTCCATATCTTAGCCAAACAGTGCTGCATTAAACATAGGGGTGCATATATCCTTTTGGATTAATGTTTTTGTGTCCTTTGGGTAGATTCGCAGAAGTGACATTGCTTGGGTCATATGAAGGCTCCATTTTTAGCAGTTTGAGGAACCGCCATACAGCTTTCCATATTAGTTGAAATAGTTTGCATTCCCACCAGCATTGTAGGGAGTTCCTTTTTCTCCACATCCTTGTCAACATTTGTTATTGCCTGTTTTTTTAATGTGTGCCATTCTCACTGGTGTAAGTTATCTCATTGTGGTTTTGATTTGCATTTCCCTGATTATAAGTGATGTTGAACATTTTTTCATATACCTGTTGGCCGTTTGCATTTCCTCTTTGGAGAAATGTCTTTTTAACTCTTCTGCCCATTTTTGACTGGATTGTTGACTTTGATTTGTTGAGTTGTGTGAGATTTTTGTAGATTTTTGTGATCAGTTTCTGATCAGTTGTGTTGTGTGCAAAAATTTTCTCCCAATCAGTACGGTGTCTATTTGTTTTGTTTAATGTCTCTTTTGCTGTACAGAGCTTTATAGTTTGATATAATCCCAGCTGTTTATCTTTTCCTTCACTTTCTTCGCTTTGGGGGATGTGTCTTTAAGATTTTACTGAGATGTATGTTATATAGTGTTTTGCCTATATTTTCTTCTATATATTTTATGGTTTCAGGTCTTACATTCAGGTCTGTTATCCATTTTGAGTTAGTTTTTGTGCATGGTGTGAGACAGTAGTCTAGTTTCATGTTTTTGCGAGTAGCAGTCCAGTTTTCTCAGCACCATTTATTGAACAAACTGACTTTATTCCATTGCATATTCTTTGCTCCTTTGTCAAAGGTTAGTTGCCCATAAATATGTGGATTTATTTCTGGGTTTTCTATTTGGTTTCATTGATCTATGTGTCTGTTTTGTTCCAGTACCATAATGTTTTAATTATTATGGCTTTGTAGTATAGTTTGAAACCAGGGTATATAATGCCTCCATTTTCTTTCTTTTTAGTCAGGAGAGCTCTAGCTATTCAGGGTTTTTCTTGTTCCATATGAATTTTTATCAATATTTGCTCTATTTCTTTGAAGAATATCATTGAAATTTTTATCAGAATAGCATTGAATCTGTAAATTGCTTTTGGTAGGGTGGCCATTTCGATAATGTTAATTCTGTGAGCAGGGGATGCCTTTCATTGTGTCCTCTTCTATTTCTTTTAACAGTCTTATGGTTTTCTTTGCATAAGTCCTTTACCTCTTTTGTTAGGTTTATTCACAGGTATTTGATATTTTTTGGTTTCAATTATAAAGGGGATGGTTTTCTTAATTTCTTCTTCAGATTGATTGTTTGCATATGGGAAGGCTACTGATTTTTGTGTGTTGATTTTGTATCCTGCTACTTTACTAAACTGGTCTATAATTTTGATTAGTTTTTCTATGGAGTTTTTAGGATTCTCTATGTGTATTATCATATCATCTGCAAATAGTGATAGTTTAATTTCTTCTTTCCCCATGTAGATTCCTTTTCTGTCTTTTTCTTGTCTTATTGCTCTGGCTAGGACTTCCAGTATTATATTGAAAAGCAATTGTGAGTGGACAGCCTTGCCTTGTTCCTGATATTAAGGGAAAGGCTTTCAGCTTCTCACCATTGTATGTCCCTCTGCTTTTATAGCAGCCTAATTTAGTACCTATTTTTGCTAACAAATCTAAAGAAGATTTTTACTTTTACAACAAAAGATGGAAGGTGAACTTGCATTCTTTCAGTATTGGTTTTTCAACAGCTTTTTAGAGGCAGCTGCACCCAAGTAATGAGTGGCACTGCCAAGCGCCTTCCTGGAACTACTTTGTGCAGGCTGGTATGTATCATAAAATTCTTGGTTTTACTATATGTTAGTGTGATTTTACTTTTTTTTGGGTTTAGTGTGATTTGGTGCTTTTTATTTTTTGAGTCTGGGAACGTTAAATTTTTTTCCATATAAATTAATGATAATTACTTCTTTGCTTTATACCCTTTTGACAGCAAAGTTTTCATGAGCATGCTCTATTTTCAGATAGCAGGGGCAAAGGTGGGGGACCTTTGTTGATTTATCTCTTTTTTATTTCTTTAAAGTTGACTTTTGAGTTGTTCAACTGAGAAAAATGAGTAGGAAACTATAAATACTTTTATCTGTGCCTTCTATTCTCTTACCAGATAGGCTAGTACACAAAGGTACATTTTTATCCAGCTGCTGTTTTTCCTTTAAAAGGATCCCAGAAATATCCTGTGAGTGGTTCATTTGGGTAGAGGCTGTTCATTGACAGTCTTGAATGGCAAGCCCTGCTTTCCCTTCCTCCCTGTTCAGGACTTCACCTGTACAACTTAGGAGGGAACCTAAGTCTGAGATGGAGCTATGGTGATACTCCTGGTCCCCTGCCACACACACAGCTTCTGAGGACTATACCTTTAGATCTAATACCAACCCAAAATATTATATCTGCTATTTCCTTTTTTCTGAGCTTGATTGGATCATGAAATATCAGCACCAGGAGCTCCAAAGAATATGACTGCCAGCCTCTCATTTCACCCAGGAGGAGACTGAGACTTACAGCTATTTAATGACTTATTCAAAGCTATACTGCTGATTTGTGGCACATTTGAGATGAAAACAGACTGACTGTCATGGGAAAATTCTTTTAAGTCAGTGACTATCTGGAAGGTTTTTGTAATTCTCAGGAAATTCACCAAAGCTTTTGATGAGCTATGGGGACATTTTAGACAACAGTGGGCTTAATGGGAGATCCTTTTGCAAATTTTCACTTTGGGCTCTCACAATTAAAATTTTTGTCACTGAATGTTTTTCTACTTTGAAGACATTTCCAGAATTGTGGTGATTGTTTCTAAACACAGCTCAATAAAGATGTGTGCTTAGGTTTGATGCAGACCCTCCCTAAGATCTTACTTTGTCGAGGTAGAAATGTTTCTTTCCTGATGTTTTCAAAGCCAGGGAGCTTAAATTAATACAACTGAAGCCTTCATCTCCCTGTCATTGGAACATTTCTTTTTTTGTTAGGGCTTGAAATAACTCAATGACTAAAGGACTTTCATTGAAAAAAAAAAGAATATTTTGTCCTTTGCAAAAAATAAATCCTCGCTGAAGAGTGGGAAGGTGAGCATGAGTTTAGGTTTGTGAGCCCATTATTAAGTATGAAGAATGAATTCACCTTCTTTGGACTTAAATGAAATTGGGATTAAAGTTCCTTCAACAGTGGCACTTCCTACTATCCACCATCTGCTGCACGATGCAGAGACATTGTCATTCATTAGTTAATCATCAGATTCTCATTGAGCAAATATTTCATTATGCACCAAGGTATTACATTCTCTAATTCTAAGTAGAAGAGGCTTTAAGAGCTTGTATGCACAACTTGTTTGAAGAAATAAAATGAAAAGAATATGGCATCTCAAGTGAATATGAAAGCCACCCTTCATAGAAGGCAGTGGATTATGTTTGTTGCATTGTTTCTGCAATGAGACTGATAATTTGCACTGAATATTCATGCTATTTTGCCGAAGCCTCTTGAAGGCACTGGCATATCTCCGAGGAACATCTGGCTAAAGTTCCGGTAAAGACTGTTGCCACAGACTTGAATATTGCCAAATGATCTCTTGGTTTTTTTTTTTTTTCCTTTTGATACTGCAGTATTTGAGACCACTGTTATGGAATTAAAATGATCTAGGTTAAAATTTGAGCTTTAGCCTTTGACTTTGGTAAGGATTCTAACCTTTCCATCTCAATTTCCTCATATTTAAAATGAAGGTAAAATTCATTGGAACTTACAGTGTTATGGGAACAAAAATTTCAGTTTTTAAACAAAAGCTCTTTTCCAAATAGGGTGGGTCTAGTTGAAGGGAAGTACTGTCTGGTACTTTGAATTTTGTTGTAAAAGTGTGGAAACAAGAGTTGGTAGAGGAATAAGTGGATGTTGGGCGAACTCCATTGTTTTTAGAAGAAGAAAAGAATGGGATGAGCAGGAGAGAAAGGGCAACCTCTAGAGGTAAGCCAGCAAGGAGGAGGGAAGACTTTGCATTTTCATAGGTCTTGTTGGTTCTACCCAAGTTGACCTAGATTTCAGGAGGGAAGGCTTTAGTCGATAGCTGAGTATCAGTAGACAATATTTATTGAGAGCTCTTACTCTGTGACAGTGCAGATATATGAACATTTCTGCATTTTCTCTGCTGCTCACTCAAGACTGAGCTATGGGGACAGCATGATTTGGCCAGCAAGAGACCATTTTTTTGGTTTTTATTTTTGTCTTTATTATCTTTATTACTGCTATTCCACATGGAAAATATGCTTCTGGATTAAGATCAATATTTAGGAAAAGAAAGATTGTAAATCAGGTTGTATGGTGATCTTAATCCTCGCCACAAATCAATTAAGTATTAGAGTACCTAGTTAGTGCCACTTTATAGAGGAGAAAACTGAAAGAGGTTATGTAACTGGCTTAAATTTATCTAGCTAACTTATATTTTTTAACTTAGATCTTGAGATAAGGTATATCTCATTTTCAAAGTCCATGGTTTTATTGTTATGGAAACTTGCCTCTTACCATTCTGTACCGCCTTATGCCTTGAGGCTTGAATGATGAGTATTGATATTTAAACTTCTTGGTGCATAGTGGGTAATGTGAGTCACTTTCCCCAGATACAGAAGCTGAGATGGGTATTCTGGTTTAAGGGATTTATTGGGGGTGGGGGGTGCACTCAGAAGGCATATGAGAAAAAGAATATGACAGGGGTAGCCATAAATTTTATGTATTAACATGAGTAGGGCACAGGGTGACCAGGCAGTCAGTTAAGCATTATTCTGGGTATGTCTGTGAGGATGTTTCTTGATGATATATGAATCAGAAACTGAGTAAAGCAGATTGCCCCCTCTGTGGGGGTGGGTCTCACGTAAAGTGTTGAATGTCTGAAGAAAACAAAAAGGCTAAGTAAAGGAGGTTTCCCTCTCTGCCTGAATGTTTTTGAGTTGAGACATCAGCCTTTTTCTGCTTTCAGACTCAAGCTTGGAATGGACCTGTACCATCAGGTCTCCTGGTGTCCGGCTTGCTGACTGCAGCTCTTGGGACATCTTAACCTCCATAATTCCTTATACTAAAATCTCTCCTCCCTTCTCCCCACCTTTGAAAAGAATAAGGAGGATCCATACATACTGACATGAGAAGATCTGCTAAGATATACTGTTAGGTGGAAAATATAAACACTAGATCAAATTGTGAAATAAGATTCAAAGGGACAGCATGCTTTTGCCAGCTTGTATCAAAATGTAATTAACTCTTCAACTGTTGGCATTTAGGTATCCCATTTTTCTTTTACAATCAATGTAGTAATGAACTAGATACATTTTTGAGTTCTGTTTCTTCCCCCCACTTAACTCTATATTGCTACATGCTGTATTATGCTACATGTCATAATTATTTTTAAATTGCACCATAATGATCTATCAAGTTGATGTATCATTTGTTTAATCATTTCCCTACTGCTGGCTGCACAGGCAACAAATATTTATGTATCTCTCTCCCCATTTTGAATTTTTTTTCTCAGGAGTAAGTTAGTAGATCAACTCTAAAGGTTGGCAGAGCAATCTGTTAGTATCCTCCATCCTCCATGTGGATCCTCCTCTTTCACATTCTTCATGTGAAAGAATGTTGTGGAGGCATACATTGCATTGATCACTATATTGCATTAATAATAAATACAGGTAACTCTGCTCTAAGGAACAATGGATCCTCAGGTAATAGGTCCTACAGTAAATGAATGAATGGTAGAATCCTCTCTCCACGGCCTATGCTGAGTGATAGTAAAGTGGTATTCTCATTACTAGGTGTGTGGCTTTAAAAATTTTTTTTCTTATTTAATTTATATCCTTTACATTGTTGTGTATCCCCCATAGATTTCCCACCACCAATTCACCCGTGAACCATCACCATAGTCCCTTGTGCTCTTTTCTCCCCTATTTTGGTCTCTCTTCTTCCCACTAGGTGTGTGGTTTTGGTATTTGCTGTTCACATGTGCATGTACTTGTTGGCTTACGTCAGTATAGGTGGAGAGAATTGAAGTATTGACATTTCTCAGGTAGTATTAATTTAGTGGTGCAGCAATAATCTACGTAATGATTAGTAACTGTGTAAAGAGTAGAATAATTTACCAAGCATCCATAGGATAACTTTGTTGATTACATACATTTATGAATATTATTATTAATATTATAGCTATAATTATTATTTATACCATTTATAATAATAATTATTTGTATTTCCTCTATCATTAATATTAACATCACCACAATATTAATGTAGTAATTATTGTTGATATTACTACAACTACAATTTGGGTGCTTACTACCTGCCAGGCACTGTTCTGAGCGTTTTAGATAGCACTTACTTTGCACCAGTTTAATCCCCACAGCAATTCTTTGAGGTACATCTTTTGATATCCCCATTTTATAGATAAAGAAAGGAAGTCGAGGGAAGTAAGGTGACTTGCTAAGGTCTTCCAGTTGGTAGGTGGCAGAAATAGATGTGACCAGACCTGCTGTAATCTCTTGATCACAATGCTGTTGCTTAGTAACACCTACTTGAATTTTTATTTTCAACAAATAACCATTGTTCAAGGAAACAAATACTAGGTAAGATTAAATTAAACCCAGTGTGGTAGCTGAGATTTTGTGCAAATAAAGAGAGTCACTAGTTGCTGCTTTATGGACAATCTGTACAGGAATCTGTGGCTGTCAACTTTGAGGAGAGGTGGTCACAGAAGAAAATTTATGGGCTTTAAACTTATTTAAAGGAAGCCATAAAATTATTGATGCGGCTGCATGTTCCTCAGAACAGATGAGTTAGATAATGAGAGATTTCTGATAAAGAGACTTAAAGTTAAAAATACCAATTCTGCATTTGACATAACTCACGTGGGAGGGAGCTTTCTGAAAGAGCATTATCTTTCTTCACCCCTTCATTCCAGATGGCTGCCCTGTGTGGAAACAAGCAGGTAATGGTGACTTGTTACAGCAAGAGAAACCACTGGAGGAGTAAGTGAAGCTGGGAAAATGGAGAACATGTCTATTAAGAAATAATATGAATACCCCATGGTTTTATAGTCACAGGAAAATTATTTTCTAGGAGTCATTTGAATCTGGAAAAGGGCAGGTCTTGCTGTATATTTGAGAGATTTCAAGAACAAGGAATTAATTTAAAAAAAATCAGCTATCTAATGGGTCAGAGGTGTTTATACTGTCACATATGATGCAGGCTTGAGATGTCATCCAGAAATGTAGAAATCCATCTTATTAGAACCTCTTCTCCATTTGCAGTATCTAGGTGCCCTAAGGAAGATTTATTTCTGTCAAATCAGTGATAGTATCTAAAGTCGTTAGTAATGATGGTCTAACTCCCTGATATGCTCCTTGGAAGATAGAAATTTAATTAGATGCTCTCTCTTCTGTAGTTAGGAACTGAATTGGGCTGGTGGGCTGCCAGGACAGATATCTCTTGCCTCTCTTCCTATACTATAATTGATACCGGGAAAATGAGGCCTTTTTAAATTTAGACAAAGGCAGTGCCTCAGTTGTTACCGGTCACTATCTTGGTTCTGCACCTGTGCGCACATTTATAAAACTCCTCAGGTTTAGGGAAAAACATTGGGATTTATTTAACAAACAGGGAAAGGCAAAACATTACTAAAATTAACAGAGGTAAAACAAAAGTTACTAAAGTTAACATATGGCCATTTACCTTATTTAAAACAATGTCCAGTCTTTTAAGTCCCAGAAAAATAACAATAATGGCGTCTTCCCGCCACTGCTGATGTGGAGCTCTTCTTCTAGACAATAGGCCACGATTCCAAAATGGCGTCTTCTTTCTTCTGTTGATGGAGTCTTCCTGCCACTGCTGATGTAGGCCACAATTCTAAAATGGCCTCTTCTTTCAGACGCACACCGATCAGACTATAGGCCAGGTTCCAACTCACGAGGACGACATAGGATGCAACTAAAAATGCTCCCCAAACTGCCATGATGCCCCAGCACAGCATCAGGCTAACAAAAGTGCACACAGCAGCTGCAGCGGCCAGACAGCCCAACAGACTGCACTAACACATTTTAGAAGGGGCCCTTTTTGGGCATCTGCCTTCTTTCTTTGGCTACTTGCAAAGCCTCCAAAGTCCCTGGCCCTAAATCTT
Source organism: Scalopus aquaticus (assembly GCA_004024925.1). Classification (NCBI taxonomy): domain Eukaryota; kingdom Metazoa; phylum Chordata; class Mammalia; order Eulipotyphla; family Talpidae; genus Scalopus; species Scalopus aquaticus. The sequence goes on from PVIJ01009785.1 coordinate 59,438, forward strand.
CATTTTTACCTCGTGGTGCGCTCTCGACTCCTACTTTTCTCTCCTACCTCATGATGACTGTTCCTTTGGTTCTACATAATGGCTTCTGTGTCTTTCTCTTCCTTTGGGGGTCCTATATAAATCTCCTAGAACCCGCCTTCCTGTCCCAGGTCTTGCAAAGCCCACCTGGCGGGGATTCAGATCACCTGGCTGCAATTCACCTTTAACAGTAAACTCCTGTAGGGGGCACCAGTTCACCGGACTTTGACTCAGTCTGCTTACAAATCCCCACTTTTAGTTTTTTTTTTTTTTTAAAGATTTATTTTTTATTTATACATACAAGCTGGGGTACAGGCCAGAGGCGTGGGGCGGCGAGAGGGTTCACCAGAGACAGAGCGGGTAGCAGAACAGGCAGATCAGAAATACACTGCTGAGGGGAGCAGCGGGCAAGGCAGGAGAGGTCTGCCGTGCCATGTGGGATTCTCCCTGGCCGGGCGTCGAACTTGCGTCACTGCTGCCGACAGCTCCACAGTGCAGCGCTTAACCGCTGTGCCACCGGGGAGGCCCCCCACTTTTAGTTTTAATCACCATATCCATGGTGAATATTAGACAAGCTCTTTACATTGGCATAATCATAAGTAATAACGTAGTACATGATACAGCATGTAGGTATAGCAGATATATCGTCATAAGTAACAACATAGTATATGATACAGCATATAGGCACAGCAGAAACTTTAAACAGTCAGGTATATAACAATTAGTATAGGCCAGTAACATTAACAAAAAAAACTGTTGTTTGTGCTTTAAGGTAACCAACACAAAGAGAGTATTTTTGGGTTGGTTAACCACAGGTGCGGTAGATGCATACAGAGCAAAAGCATTTGCCACATGCTAGGTTTTATCCAATTATTTATGCTTATAAAACTGGAGGTAATATTTAAAGGGAAAAGGCCATTTAAACTCAAAGTTGGAAGAAAACCGAACGAACTTATGTCCGGTAGAAAATTGTGAAAATTGACGGGGCCAAAAACATACCCACAAAAGAAAACTGCACACGAGAAAAGCAAAAACAAAATAATCGAGAGTGGAGACATAATGATCATGTCACGTGTCCTGCAGACCAAATGCGCATAAGGTGACCAGCGCAAGTTATCTCGGGGTGATCTACCAATGGGTGTCCTGCCCCACGTTGGGCGCCAAAAACTGTTACAGGGTAACCCCATGGGGTGCCTGTCTGGGTTCCCACCCATGCACTTAAAAAGAGACTTAAAAACTCAAATGCAGGCATGCACAATAAAATTAATAAAAAGATTTATTTACAAAAAGTAAAAAGAAAAGATAAAGAAATAAATTGGTAAAAACGTCCTACCAGTTTCACTGAGCTGGACTCTTCTTGCCTACTCAGGAAAACTCTCCTCAACCCACACCACGGACCAATCTCCCCCCAGGCTCACAGGTCAGGTCTTTAAATCCCCCTCAAAACTATTGCTTAACTCCACCCTCAGTCCTCAGCATCCTTCCTTTGGTGATGATGGCATTCTGGGAAGCGTAGTCCTAGGTGTCCTGGCTCTCTTTGGCCTGAGATTGGGGTGGGGTCCTGGGATACTCCTCCTTCCTGAGGGTCACCCTCTTGCATAATGAAACTCCAATTCAACATCTTAGACTGTGGGTCCTCTGTCTTCTCGCCTCCCCAGGAGTTTGCTACAAGAGAAAAATCCATCTATCCTTTGCTTATATGTGGTCCTACTATTACCACTACAACTGCCACCCCCAGATATGTTTGCCAGCGGCAGCTCCTCTGCTACATGCCTTATGAAGATCATCTCATTTAATCTTCACACACTTGTGAATGAGCTAAAATTAAAGCCAAAGGTCCCTGTGGGTATAGGGAGTGAGTTCTCTTCTTTGTGTCAGTGCTCATTGACTCCAGGGGAGCTGACTCTGAAGTTTTGAAAGAGCAACTTTTGCCCTTGACGCATTCCTTCCAGTGTGCATTTTTTGGTATTTGCTAGGATTTTTGTTCACAATTCTGACTGTTTACTTGTCTTCCAAAATTGGTTTTTCAACGGTGGGCTTTGCAACACCACAGTTCCCATAAACATGGTTCCTAGAAGGGTTTACTGCTCTTTCTGGTCAGTCTGGGTATTAACAGAAGGGATTCTCGATATTCTCTTCCTGATTTACTCAGAGTCACAGCTTTTCAGTAGATGTGACTGTTCTGGAGTCAAAAATATTGATTAGGTGTTGTCTTTTCCAAGATGGTATAATCTACCTCAGTATCATCTTACATGTGTTCTACAAAAAGCAATTCTGAGATACGTGAGAAAAAAAGAGGCTCCATGGGTAAATAGATATTGTATGTATGAATCCCAGTGCACAGACTAAGTTGTATGGGGAGATACAGCATTTCCTTATTTTCTGTGAACAAACCTGACTTGACCTCTTATCTGCCATTTCTTCAGGTTAATGGGAAAGTTCCACTTGCACATAATTGGATTTTCTTCCTTTTCTTCCTCTAAGGAATTGCATCAAGATTCTATGGTCTTACAAAATGCCTAGGCATTTTGGGGGATGTCCAATCCTACTGCTTCCTGTGGAGATCCTCACTAACTCAGCCTGTGCCCTCTCTTCAGGTGGACTTGCTGTTGCTCTGCTCTACTTGGGGCATCTTGTCCTTGGTGAGGGTAGAAACATCCAAGATCTAACTCTGGGAGGGAATAGGAGTATGTGCTCCTGCTCCTGGAGCACCCCAAACTTCTCTTTTTTCTAACCCTGATTGATTGCAAATAAAAAAATCTAGAATTCCTGCCATGCCTCTCCCCAGAAGCAAGAAAGACGAGAGCCTACTTTTCCCTATAATGGGGGAAGGGAAAAGGGAAAGGCCTGAGAGAAAAGATGAACTTGGATTTCACAAAAGTCTTCATATCCTGTTTCTTTCTTGGGTCTCCCCAGTGGATATTAATATATCAGAGGCTCTGAGAAGGCCTGTAATATGAAAATGTATGTACATAATTTAAATCAGAGGCTATGAAATTGATTTGATTACTGACCCTATTAAAACCTCACAGAGTTAAGTGTTCTGGAGAATGCTCTTTAAGAAATCTGTAGTAGCTCTGTGCAGACATTACTAACCTTGTCTAGAAGACTATAGAATAGACTCTGGTGTCTTCTTACAGAAGGACAACACTCATTTCTGCTCTGTTAAAATAAGGGATGTGGCAGGGTAGGGATAGGGTTAGGTCAGACTAACCACCAGCCTCCTGGCCTGGGACAGGAAGGCATGATGGACACCAGAGAGATTGAACTTTAATTACTGTTTCTGCCCAGTTTGTTCTAACTTTCACATTATTCTGCTTATTCTTTGTGTTCCAATGAGCAGTTATCTTCTTTTAGGCTTACAGGGACATTCCATAGTTTTTATCAGCAGCTTTGGAACCTCCAGAGTTATGAAAGATCAAAATGTAAGCTGAACTCTGGAGGATCCACATGACCTCAAAGAAGGATATAAGATCTTGACAGCTTCAAAACTGCCCTCAGACTATACTCAGTATCAGCCTAGAATCCTGTCGTTGGGATGCCTCCTTGTTCTTGAGCATACGCCATCAATAAACCTTGCTTGGTTTATATGATACTCTCTGGTGAATCCCTTTTCTCAGAGGGTTCCTGAAGCTGCATTTTTGGGTCAGGGTCTGCAACACTATGAAATTCAACTTTTCTGAATCCTCTCCTATCCCCACTCCCAATGCCCCCACCCCTTCACTCTCTTTCCCATGTTCTATGACTTCCAACATTTTTAGAATGGTTTTACTTTTCTTAGACCTATCCATGGATTCTAGGTCACTATAATTTTTCCATTGGACATCAAGAACACAGGAAAATTACACTGGTCAACAGTGAGATCATTACTGACTTAAAAAGGTCCTAATCTGTAGTATCTTGGTGTGCTGAACATGAATATAACCCTGAAAATTTTTTATTAGCTCTCGTTTTGAAGATATTTCATATAATTCATTTTATATGTTTCACTGTGTAAATTTATCCAGTAGGACTACAACAACATCCTACATCAGCCTAGAATGATGTAATATTGCATCGCATTGCATTATACCATCATGCACACATCATCCAGAGTTGATGGCCTCATTTTCTGATGCAATGCAATATTACTGCCAGGAGGCTGCTGAAATAAGCTGACATCAGCAGTGCACTATATAAAGCCCTGTTGGAAAGGTTGAGCACTGAAAATATTTCAGACTTTGTGTGAGACAGTTTAAGCTACTGTTCCATAGAACTGTTGTTATTTTATCCAATTAGGCACAATACAGCACAGTAATGCCTTGAAAGTGCGTTAATAGCATGGACAATTTCTGCTCCATTTGTGGGGAAGTGACATTTACCAACCAGAAGAAAAGTATCACTTCTCAGGTGAAGAAGACTAATTATCATCTTTACTTTGGCAGCAAGGTTGGTGACCAAGACAAGCCTTGTGCCCCGCATATATGCTGTGCTACATGTACAGCACAGCTTTCACAGTGGTTAAATGGCATAAGACCATCAATGCCATTTGCAGTCCCCATGGTGTGGAGAGAGCCAAGGAACCACATAAAAGACTATTCTTCTGCTTGGTTTCCTCCTCTTTCCGGCAGAATAACGAAGCAAAAGAAGTTGAGAATAGTCTACCCAAACATTCTGTCTGCACTGAGACCAGTTCCACATGGTGTGGGACTTTCTATTCCAGACCCTCCAGCAGAATATTCTCTTGATTCATCTGATGAGGACAAGGGTGAGCCAACCTGTTCTTCTCTTGTTCCATCAGCATGCAGTGATCCAGATTTTTACTGTGCTGCATCATCAACCCCACACAGACTAACACAGGAAAAGCTAAATGACTTGGTTCGTGATTTGGACTTATCCAAGAACAAGGCAGAATTGCTAGGATCAAGACTCCAACAATGGAATCTTCTAGAAGAAAATGTCACAATTATTTTCTATCGAAAGGGCCACCAGCAGTTGGAGCCTTTCTTCAGAAAGGAAAGTACTCTGGTATTCTGTTGCAATATTGAAGGCCTCATGAATGCTTTAGAAATCACTCATGATCCAGCCTTCCATAGTGGTTGGACCAGTTCACATTCCCACCAGCAGTGTAGAAGGGTTCCTTTTTCTCCACATCCTTTCCAGCATTTGTTATTGCCTGCCTTTTTAATGTGTGCCATCCTCACAGGTGTGAGGTGGTATCTCATAGTTGTTTTGATTTGCATTTCCTTGATTATAAGTGATGTTGAGCATTTTTTCATGTA
>PVIJ01009786.1:0-64606 GCA_004024925.1 Scalopus aquaticus
TGAGGTCGGGGAAGAAGGAGCGATTAGTTCATGACTGGCTTCTTGTGGGAAACTGGGAATAAGAGCAAGCTCAAAGGGTTTATTTCGTTGCTGTTTTTTTCTTTTTTGCAAATGAGCTGGCAGCATTTCTTTAAAGCCAATTAAATGTACCTCAGATTGAAAATGATTGTGAACAGAGTTTTTCTCCTTTTAAATCGGGGGTTGGAGGTTCATTTGGGAGAAATCAATGTAACCACATTTATCCTTGGCCTCGTCTTGAAAAAAATATATAGTTACTGTAAGAATGATTTTAGTCTTTTGAAGCTGTGGGTAATATGAGTGAAACTGACAGAATGGAAATTTCAGGTTAAGTGTATGAAATGGCAATTCAATAATGATGTGAAATTTTTTTGGAAGGTCCATTTAATCTAAAGACACATAGGTAATTTATGTGCAAAAATATATAATTGTGTTCCAGTAAATTACGTAACCCTGAAATTTTCATGGTGTGGGGGTCAGGGCTCTTGATTCCATTTTTACCACCCCACAGATTTTCAGCACTAGTTAAATATAAAGGATGAATGTAGAAGAATAAGGCCCGTGTCCATGACAGCAAGCCTTGCAAAAACCAGCCCCAGCAGAGGATTCTCTTCTATTTCCCAGTTCTAAGAAAGGACTTCAAGCGTTCATTTGAAATTTGTCTCTTAATCTGTTTTCCATTGATGGCAGCAACTGAGAAAAGTTTTTAGCCAGAAGAAGTCAAGTTAAGTTAAACCAGTTTTGTGTGCAGCAAGCATACAAATTGGCCATTCTTTAAAAATCAGGCCTTAGCCATATGCTTTGAATTCAGAAGTGGGATTAGGTACTAAAAGACTGAATTATCCTTAAGTCACCCCGTATGTGTGTGCTTGTGGGTGTGCATGTGTGTGCTTGTGTGCATTTAGCACCCTGCCTTGCAGATGACCCTCATTCAGGGAGAACAGGATGGGAGAGAGTACACCAGAGTCCTCCACTCTTCCCCAGAAGTCATCTCTTAAGAACGGGGTAAAGACAGGCTCACTCTGAGTTTGCTCTAAGAGACTATGTACCGAGCCTTACAAATGTTGAAAAGAGTTCAATAATGTGTATAAATCAATAACACCTGAATAAACATGTTCTTCAAAGTAAAACTATGGATTTGAAAATATACCTTGCATTTTAAGATAACAACCTATGGACGAGAAATGCTTACAAGAAAAGGACTAAAAGGAGAGCCCCCCTCCTCATGCACCAAGATGCCTCTCCAGCTGTTATGCAGTTGACTGAATTCAAAAGCACTTGTAAAAATGATTGCCTTGTATTCTCTACCTTCAGCAGACTTGCATAGAATGCCTAAATTCTCCTCAGCAGTTTGAGTATCGATGTGGCTCAAACCCCCGTGTTCTGATTGGAGTTGCAGCCCAGAAATGCAGGGTTGTCCTATTTGCCTTGGTGACAATGTGGACATGTGGCAGCTCTTCCCCACACTCCAAAGTCTTTTTTTACAGAAGCCAGAAGTGAGACATCTAGATGGCTTCCAGGGGGATGTTGAAGGGACCAGTCATGGGGAAGCATTGCTTTATTTTGTAACCAAGATTGAATGAGAAGAAATGGCTTCTCACCCACCCCAATTTGGCCTTCTTTTAAGGAGGCCACTTGCCTCTCATTGCTCACAGACCACAAGAACCATAATGTACTATACTTAAAATGCAGGTGTGTCCTTTGCACCCTTTCCTCCACAGGCTGTGAGGAAGAAAATTAGCATAAAGCCTCCCCCAGACCTATTCCTCCTTGAGGCAGAAACATGTGGTCCCAAGGCCTTTGTATCTCAACCATGTTTCTCATTAGTCGATAACATTTCACAGATGTTGCCTCAGTGTTGGGAGACTGTTGCGCATTGCCTTACTCAGATATTGCTCTGGGTGCCCCTACTGGCATTCACACCAAGCAGCCAAGCAGCCTGGTGAGGCTAAGTCTGGCAGCTGCCCGTGACCACCTGGGCTTTTCTCCTCTCCAGTGGTGAGAACCACGGCTGGGACTCTCAGGCCAGGCTTGCGGTGGGCAAAGAGTGAAGCTGGACTCCTCATCTCCTTCCTCTTCCTCACACATGCTCTAGTATGTCTGCTCACATGTGTTCTCTGGGCCTTTGGGAAAGTGGCAATGGAAAGGATGTGAATGTTGGGAAGAAGAGAGAGGAAACAGGCACCAACAGAAGTATTACAGTCCCTCACCCAACCACCAGACGGCATGGGAGTGCTCATCTGGCCACCTTGGGCAGAAAAGGCAGGGGGAGGGGGCTTGTCTAGCTGCTGACTGCATTATAGATGTCTAAGTAGAAATTCACTATACACTAGCCCCTGAAAATCTTGGAAAACTTCCTCTCTAGTCATAGATGCATCCAATTAAATCTCTGAAAATTGTTTTCATTATAATCCTTGTCATATTCTATCACTAATCATTTTTTAAATTAAAAAAAAATGAAGCAAAATTTTGATAAGTATTCCAAAGCTCTGCAGCTCTAAGTTAGCCAATAGTTGCACTATGGCTTGATTCAGATCATTTTTTAAAATTAATTTATTTTTATGTCCCCTTCCTCTTTTTAATTTTTTAATGAATCAGTAAGCATTGATTGTCCTGTGGCTTCCATAGCAATTTACATTATTCTATAACTTACCATATTGCACATAGTGATTTCAAATTCTTTGGTTCACAGCGTGCATTAAAAACTAAAATATTTGCACCAGTCAGTTGGTTAATTGAATAAAATTGCTTATAGCTAGAGGCAAATGGTGTGGGGCTCTGGCCACCTATGGTCCCGCTGGTCTTCCTAGAACAAAGCTTATTGAGTTGAACTCTTCATAGGTTTTAAGAACCTCTTGACTGCCTGCAGAGCAAAGGATGAGTTGATCATTTTTTGTTTTTTGCAGGCTCAGTGTCCCTTTTGTATATGTATAGTGTGAAACAATGATAGATGAACAATGCTCTGTAAATATTAGAAGTGTCATTGTTGATTGTATGTAAGGGGTAGGATTGCACTTCTAGTGGTGAACTCAAGGTCTAATCACATGCTGATTTTCAATGATACACACCCCAAACTTATATATTATTATAGTGCAAATGTTACTTCAATAAAAATAAAATTTAAATGTCATTGTGAAGAGACCCGAATTGACCTGATAACACCCTGATCCTAGTCTAGGGATGATTTGCCTGCCAATCTGATATATCTTCTTTTCCAGATGCCATGTGTATGCTGCATTCGGATGAGACCGTTTTGCAGTTTCTCTAGCATCGTGTAGTCTCCTATAGCACAATGTTTCAAGAGACAATGGAAACTTGTCAAACCTCTCTGACCTACATTCCAATAGCCCTTGATTATAAAGGTTTAGTATGATTCCAGATATCCTGCCTTAATTTTGCAGACAAGATATATGTAAATATTTTAAAAGTGCATTGCATTCCAATCATCTAGTAATATTGAACTTGAGTACAAAGCCTCCAGACTGTGATTCTATGTCAGTCAGGAAAGACTATAACATGAAAATTCTTTGTCGTTAAGCCATGTCCATCATGATCTGCACATGATGTTCCTCATAAACACTCAGGTACTAGGATGATGGAGGCCCCATCCCAACATACAATTCTAAAAAAAAGAAAAAAAAGAAGAAAAAACCAACATACAATTCTACAATGCAGAGGTAGGGAGGTAGGGAATAGAGCCACATGCGGGTCTTAAAGCAAGTAGAGCACATCTGTCTTCTGGTCACATTTCATGGGTTAAACAAGTCATATGACTGACTATTTTGCAAGGAGGGACACGGAATATTTGTGAACAGTAAGGTATATCATTTGTTGAAAGGCCACGTTGGTAGAAAAAAAGTCATTCACTTATTCAACAAATACTTTAGTGGCAAGACTGTTTGAGGTTCTTTCGTGTATCAAAGAATGAAATACAAAGATCCCTGTTTCATGTAGTTTATATTTTATCAGGCGGCACAAGACAATAAACATGGTGTACAAGTAAATTATATAACTCATTCAGTCATGACAAGTGTCATGGAAAGAAATTATAGAACTGGGTGGCGACATGAAAGAGCCAGAAGAGGAGAAATGGCAACTTGGAACAGAATTTTCAGCTAAGGACCCACTGACTAAGCAGGATTTGAGCAAAGTAGGTCAGTGGGTTATCTAAATGTATAAATGAACATGTAAGACCTCCTATGCTTTTGAGTGAGTTAGTAAACCACTGATGGTCTTCTTTGAACTGAAGAATTTTAAAAATAGGGGTTTTCTTGAGAATACACAAAGAAGACAAGGAGAGATGTTGGAAAACTTTTAGAAAACTAGGTAAAATGTGATGCAGTTCAAACCAAGGTGATAGAATTGAGGTGGTGGGAAGTAGTAAGAGCCTGGATATTTCCTAAATGTAGGGGCAGCAGATTTTAGGAAGAACTGAATGTCAGATGTGAAAGAAAGTTTTGTTCTGAGAAATTGAATAGCTAGAAATGAAGCAAACTTCAGAGAACATGGGGTCATAGGACAAGATAAATAATTCAGCTATGTACATGGTAAGTTTAAGATATCTATTAGATATAGAATGGAGAGTTAACTAGGGTGCTGAATATGTGAATCTGGAGTTCAACAGAAAGATAGGAGCAAGAGATAGAAATTTAAGAGTCATGTAGATAATATTTATTTATTTAAAGATTTATTTATTTGTGCATATTTATTTGGGGTGATGAGAGGTTTCACCAGAGAGAGCGTGGAGAACAGGCATATCCACAGATGTACACTGCTGAGGGGAGCAGCGGGTGAGGCAGGAGAGGCCTGTGGCACCATCTAGGAAGCTCCCTGGCCAGGGATCGAACTCGTGCTGCAGTGGCTGTGAGTAGCTTGATAGTACTGAGACTTAATCCATTGCACCACCAACAAGGCCCACTGTGGATAATATTTAAAGCCAGGGGATTGGATCAAATGGCTGTGAAGTCTAGCATCTATGTATTTCTACCATTGTTCGATGAGACAGTCAGAACTGCCTTTCAAAAAAAGAAATATGAAAGACAGAGAAACAGCAATAAGAAAGTCAGGAAGGGAGAGAGGAGGAAGGAACAAAAAGGGAGGGAGAGAGAAAGATGCTTCAAATCCAGCAGTGGCTTCATACTGACTTTGGGATAGTGTCCAGAAACTTTATTACCTGCTTGCTGCTACTCCAACTCTCTCCTCTCTCCCTTTCACCCACATGGCAAGTACTTTAATCTGGTCTTGCTCCTAAGCATATTCTTCAGCTTTGCATAAATGTCAAGTCATCTGCTCCACCCCTTTCCTCCCACCAGACTGGGGCCGGTGCCCCTGCTGCTTCCACAATCCCCTCTACTTCTTGTACCATTAGGAGCATGACAAGTTGCTATATTTGGAGGCAGACAGGTTGGATTGCTCATGAACATATGCCCAGAGCCCAGCACTCTTCGAGGCAGTCAACCAAAAGTTTTTAAGAATGTGAGTAATAAATGACAAAAAGGATCCTAAGCTTTATTCTTTCTGAATAGAATGTTTGCTTTTTTAATGGGGTTAAATGCTTTGATGTAAGAGCTGAAACTAGTATTGGTAGAAGAGAAAAAAAAAAGAGGCTGAAAATTCTGGGGAAACATGATGGAGAAAAACATGAACTGCTCAAAATAATTGGACCTTGGAAGGAAGTGGCAATTCTGTCTCCTGTTTCCTTCAAAATGTGAACTGAGGAGGGAGGATGAAATTTTCTAGTTCAAGTAGAAGTCTTGCACATTCCCTGGACACTCCCTTTCCCCTCCTCCTCTCCCTCCTCCTCCTCCTTTCTTCCTCTTCCTCTTTTTCCTCTTCCCTGCCTGACCATTTTACAAAGAAGGAAACATCCTTTCTTTCTTGAATACATGTAAATTTGTTTGGAATTACCTCATTCTGAAAGCTGTTTATCTGCCTGTTTTTAATTTTCTGGAAATTTCAAGAGGATGATTTACAAATGTGTCAAATAACTCATGTTTAAAGAAACTTAAATATCAGCATGGTTTATCCTGATGAATATTTCAAGCATGATAAAAGTATTTGTCTTTAGGGTCTTTGAAGACTTAACCATATGAGAATATACATTACTTGCACAGCATGTGATTACTCAAGTGTTTTCATGAAATGGCTACCCAGTATTTCAACCTTTTACTCTATTTCCATCACTTCCTTCCTTCCTCTTTCTCCCTTTCTCCTCTCCAGATGAGATGACATACATGTTAATGGAAAAACAAATGACTTAGCCAGTTAGTCAAGGAAGATGAGAAGATGAGGATTAAGATGACCTGGTTTAGAGAAACTGTGTATGATTTATGAGCAAGATGTGCAAAGGTCTTCATATGCCATGTTAATGATCATAAGAAGCGTCCACTACAAAAGAACAGCCACTACTAAGCCACCAAGTAAACAGGAAAGAATAATTTGACTGATAAATTGACACATGCTAATCTCTGTCATCACTTGCCGGTGCTCACACAGTGCTGCATGATGGTTTCTTGATGGCAAGAATGGCAGATGCTCATGTGTTCACCATGCACTTCCACTGCCCAGTGTTGATCTAGTCACTGGTACTGACAAATGTCCAAACTACGAGCCAGAGCCTACCTCCTCTTCTTCTGTGGCAGTGTATATTTTACACTGGAATGGTAATGATTCATTTTGACGATAATTGATTTATATTTCTGGATTGAGTTTAACATTCTTGCCTCCATGGCCTCCACTAAACTTGGAGAGTGATTGACATGGCATCTCATATGACATTCCATCAAAACAAGTGACTCATTTCACAAGAAAGGAGGTGCAAGAATGGATAAGTGAGTATAGGCTTTGTGTTCCTATCACTAAATATACCACATGGAAGTTGCTGGACTGGTAGAGTGATTGAAAGGATTATGAAGACATAGATGAGAAGTGAGTGTGGGGACAGTACTTAGCAAGAATGGAGGATCATCCTCCCAGATATAACTATACTAAATAAACAGCCATTTATGGTGCTATGTGCCCAATTGTTAAAATATATGGGATGGGGAACCAAGGGGTGGGAGAAAAACTAGCTATCTTGCCATCAATGCAATCAACGCCTCTGGGAAATGTATACCCCGGCTCTGTGGGCTTACAAGCTGGTGCCCAAAGAAGACGACTGCAGGCAAGAGGCTCCAGATTAAAGAAAGCACGTGAAAGTTGCTACCTCATGGCCTAAATGAAAGTGATACTGAGTTGATCTCTGAAGTGGAAATCTCATTAGAGAATCAGGGCTTAATTTACAGGAAGATAGAGAAGAAGACATTAGAAAAACCAACATTTCAGTTTTCCCTACAGCTGGACCAAAAACTGAAGTGGAGACAAACATAAATGTTTATGAAGAATTTCCTTCCAGAATTCCATTAAATATGTGGAATAAACTTCAAGAATTGTATAAAAAAGTATCTGAACAGAGAAGCTTAACTTCAAGATTCAGAGGGAAAAAAAGAAAATGCTCCTGACAAGGAAGAATGAAGAACTGAAGCATGAACTGAAGAATGAGAAATCTCAGCATGAACATACCTCAAGTGAAACTCAGAGGAAGGAGATTATTCAGTGTTTGGGAGTCAAGGATAGGTTTGATCCCCCTGTTAAAAGGAAAAAAAAACTGACAAGTTGGGCCTTGAAAATAGCAAGACCAAGCAGTGGATGAGTGGAATGGAAAGCAGCCTGAGGAACTCAGCACGAGACAACCAAGGAAAAACTTGACTGAACGTTTATAGCAAAGAAGAGCTGGAAAGCCAAAAGCAGTGTTGGGTACAGGTGGCTTGCCAGAGTTCTTCAACACCTAAGAGTCTTCACTTGAGTTTTCAATTGCTCAATTTACTGCAAAGATTTTCCTTCTTATGTTAAACAAATCAGGAATTGATAAAAGTAGAAAAAAAGCATAAAATTTAGGAGTTATGATTATCAAATCTTTTCTAAAAAGTCCATCCTCCTATTGAAGTGAAAGAAATGGCATATTCTGTTACTTGTAGAAGAAATCTAAGCATATACACAGGTAAACAAGATGAGGTCTTTCTTTCCTTCCTTTCCTCCCCTCTTCCCTCCCTCCTACCTTCCCTCCCTCCCTCTTCCTCTCCCCCTTCCTTCCTTCTTTCCAGAGCATGCCAGTATAAAATCAATTTTGCTTTTCATCTATATGTTGTAGCACAGCCAATGAGTTCCTTATGTGTCCTTAGTGTAATTGCACTTAGTCTGAAATGGTGTTTTTAAGATTGGCATTTGTTTACAGAGGATTAGTCATAAGTACAAGAAAGCCTCACTTGATACAGTCTTTCTAAATGACTTTAATTATCTTAATGTTATAATAGCAATTATTGGTTCCATAACACATAGAGTTGATCTTTTAGTCACAAAGTAAAACAATTGATTAATTTGAGTCTACCTTTAGATAAAATAGTACAATAAAAAACAAACATAGAAAATTTATTTGGAGGGTGATTTAAATTAACTCTTCCTGGAAATGCCATCCCACAGGTCTCTCTTCTGAGATGGTTCTTAGAAGAGAAAAAAATGGGACCTCCCTGGTGGTGCAATGGGTTAAGTCTCAGCTCTATGAAGCTATCCATAGCCACTGCAGCACACAAGTTCGATCCCTGGCCAGGGAGCTTCCTACATGGCACAGCAGACATCTCCTGTCTCACCCGCCGCTGCCCTCAGCAGTGTATTTCACTCAATCTGCCTGTTCTGCACCCCACTCTGTCTCTGGTGAATCCTCTCACCCCCCACATCTCTGGCCTACACCCTAGCTCTTGTGTGCATAAATAAATAAACCTTAAAAAAATAGAAAAAATGATATAATCATACTATACAGGTCCATCTCAAGACAATATATCTTTAAATCTTCTGAAAACATAGTTGATAGTCTCCTTTAAAATTATTCCTTACATGATCAAATGAATTAAGAAGAATAGAGAGAGAATTGGTGCCCCAGGAAGTGACACATTAGATGTACATATCATAGTCCTGACTAGAAGGGGCTTTGTAATCAGCCAACAGGCTGGTAAGCTTCACCACAGCTGGCTGTCTTGACTTTTTGGTCTTCTGTATTTTGTCTCTTCCTACTCCATGTGTTCAACAAAGCAAAGAACTGCTTATTCTGGGTTCATCCCCCACCTCCCTCCCCAGTCTTTATCAGAGATTATCTCACTGTCTGGGATAAACTTTCTCTGGGTTAATCGTATAAATTCAGGAATGTAGAAAATGAGTCATGATTATATTATTGTTGCTACTATGATTATTATCATTTTGTTATTTTTTGTGACTTAAAATAGTAACGGGTTTTTCTATGATCTGGAATAAATGATCAATTAATTTATATTAAACAGAACAAAGATTCTATCTTGCTTTCACTTAGGTGAGAAAAGCCAGTTTTCTGAAAGCAAGATTTTAGGAGATGGTGTATCTATTTAAAGAATTCATCATGAAAAGCTGTACCGAAAGGTGTGAGTCTATACTACTAAATCATACACAGTGCTGTAAGCCAAACTTACCTCCATAGAAAGGAATGAAATTAAAAAAAAAAATAAAAGAAAGACCAGTGCCCGAAGGAGACATGTTCCCATTGGGGGGCACAACTTGCGGTCGATTGAAGATTAAGCTAAGGTTGCACCTGAGAAAATCAGGTTCAACTTCTATTTGCCAAGAGACAAATATCTGATAAGAACGTCAATTTTAGGATGGATCTTCCAAAGGAAAAGGACCTGTTTCCACTCAATGAAATTAAAGAGGAACATGGCACCCAGCTGATTCCCGTGGGGGTCTCTTAGAATTCCCTTTCTCAATTTGGATGACGTAACAACCAATGCAATATTCTCAACCAGATAAAGGCACATGATGAGGGGAATGGATTCCACAAGGTTAAGAATCTTGGTCACCCCACCAGTCAATGAGACCAGCAGAAGTTCTAATAGAGAGAGGGGGATCTAGAATGAAAGGATGAAGATATTAAATAACAGTGTGATCTTGAGACTATCTGTACCAAAGGTTTATTACTCACTAGCTTTCTTCTTTAAGTTTTAAGAGAAAAATAGGATGAGCTTTTCTGTGACATAAAGACAAATAGATCCAAAAAGCACAAAGATTGGACTGTCACAACTTCCACTCTACAACCCAAATTTCCTGTCAGGTCTGAAGGATAAGTCACCTCACACCACTTAACTTTCCTTTGTTGAGGCAGGTGGAATCCAATAACCCGTCAGCATAGGGGTGTAAGGTCTTGCCCTCTTGCCCCAATGGGCAACTCTGATGGCCCATCCCAGGTTCAGAGACCCATATTGGTTTGGGTTGGCTCAAACTTTTCTTGCTATTTCTTATATCTTGTCATTTCTTTTCACAGGTTTTGATCCCAAGAGCTCAGCCTAATAAATTTTATGCCCACATATCTTCATCTTGGAGTGTGCTTCCTAGAAGCCATACCTTGGACAGGTGAATTTACAAAGATGATAAAGAGTTTAGGAAAGGGCTGTGGTTACCCTTTCCAGGACTGAGGGGACAAGAAGTGGTATCTGGAATAAGTAGAGAGAAAAGACCACCTACTAGCTGTAGGATTCTGAAATATAAGGCCATGTCTTGGCACCCCTCACCTGGTATGTCTCAAGGTTTTGTTCTCCTGCTGGTCCCACCTATTGGTAGACACAAACTGGAAGCTGGAGGGTAGTGGACTCCTTGGTTCACTCTGGGTAGGTCAGCCCCCTGGGCAGGAAGCAGCATGGGGAATCTTAGGGAGTGGCTTGGAGTGACCGGGACAGCTTCACCGTAGCTCACCTGGCTACATAGAAGTTATTCCTTTTCTAATGAAACAAATTAAATCATACTTCTTCCCTAGAGATAAGGTGTGACTTCTAATTTGAATTATCAGTATCATTTAATTAATATACTAATCAAATGAGATAAAAGGAAATATTTATTTAAATATAAAATAAAATAATTAGATCTTAAAGAGCAAAACCAACTGCTTAAATAAGATTGACTACATTTGGAAAAGCAGTATCAAAACTGCTATCTAAGCTAGAAAAATATGCCCTATTGGTTCTTAGAAGGGAGCTGGTGTCAGTCCCAAGTCAGTGCCAGACCTCTCCCAGCTCTTATTCCAAATGCCCCACCATGGTTCTTCTCTCTGAAGGTTCAATCTATCTCCAGGTAAGGACTAATCCACATGTAAGGCATTTAACATCCATATTTAATAGAGTCGAGAATTAAGATATATTTCCAAACCCAGAAAGTGGAGGGCCCCTTGCTGACCAACAAGAGGTTCATTTCATCTCAGGGTCTTGACAATGAAAATGAGCAGCCAAGAGTGCTGCTGTATAACCTACCACCACAGCTCTTCTTAGCCCGGATGACCAGTGCTTTTTTTTTTGCTGAGATTCTTACTTTCACCATCTGTTCCCCAGGGGGTAGAGTCCATGCTCACAACTCATTCCAGGGATCGAAACTCTGTGTCTGGAATGCAAATCTCTAAGTGCTGTTGTGCCCTACTGCTGAGCTGGGAATCTTTTTTTAATTATTATATTAAAGATTTATTTATTTATGCATACAAGCTGGGGCGTAGGCCAGAGGTATGGGGTGGTGAGGGGATTCATCAGAGACAGTGGGGAGCAGAACAGGCAGATCGACTGAAGTACACTGCTGAGGGAAGCAGTGCACGAGGCAGGAGAGGTCTGCTGCGCCATGTGGGAAGCTCCCTGGTTGGGGATCGAACTCATGACGCAGTGGTTGCTGATACCTTCGTAGTGCTGAGACTTAACCTGTTGCACCACCAGGGAGGCCCTGAGCTGGCACTCTTATCGCTAATGTAGCCTGTATTATAGAGGCTCGTCCTGTCAAGATCTTCTGCTATTGCCTAAACACAACTTATCACTAGTAGGTATGTCTGTGATTTTTTTTTTATCTCTTTTGACTTCTTTTCCTATTCTGACTTTTCATGAATAAGACAGCTAGGAGCTGGAAAGTAGAGAAAAGGGGATCTATAGAAGGAAATACCATAAGAAATTATTGGCACATGATTATAATTTCATATTTCATTGTTTGAAAATAAAATGTTAAGTTGAAACTATATTAGAGTAGGTTCTAATCCAATAAAGTGGGTGTTCTTATACAAAGGGAAAATTTGGACACAAACACACTCAGGGTGACACCACGTGAAGAGAATGCCAGAGACCAGAGTGATGAGGCAGAAGCCAGGGGACCCCAGTATGAGCAGAAAACCTTCAGCAGTTGAGAAGCATGGAAATGAATTATACCTCACATCCCTCAGAAGGAGCTAATTTTGCCAACACCTTTATCTTATACTTCTAGCCCACAGAACCTTGAGCTAAGTTTATTGAAGTGGCCTGGTCTGTGGTAGCAAATTAATACTATTACAATCTCAATATTATAGAGGAAGAAATTTAAGTTCACAAAAACTAACTCGCTCAACAGATAGTAGCAGAGTCAGAATTTGAACTCACATCTGTCCTATCTATGGTTAATATTCTTTCTGTCAATCACATATCATTAATTCTTCTATGTTGTACCACTGTTAGCATATGTTCAACATTACTTTATACAATGCTGTATATAGAACTTAAATGGGAACTCTGGGCTTTGGATCCTGGTTTCCTATGAAGCAGCTGTAGTATTTCTAGGAAATGGTCATTTCTTTTTAGTATAAACAACAATTTGGGATGTCTCAGGGGAGACTTTCACAACATGACATTTTGGCCAAAAGAATGAAGAAGATCTCTTGTTTTGATTGATGTGTCAGCATCAGAATATATACTAGCAGTGAAGACAAGAAGTTGGGGCTGCAAAAGTCAGCTTGGGATCTTAATATTTCACCTAGTCTTATTAAAAAAAAGACTTTTCTGCTTGTCTAGAAATTGTCAGAAAATCTACAACCCTTTTATACAGAAGAAAGATTGCAAATTGAAAGCCTGAGCATTGCAGATAAGTCTTCCTTCTTCTTCAATGTGCTTTCTAAAATATTTTTTACTTATTTGACAACTTTTAAACAACTTTGACAGAGGAATGGAGCTCTACACTTTGACATAGTCCTCACCATTCCTCAATGTTTTCACTGGGCCTGCAGCACTCACTTAACACTCAGTAAGTCATTTCATTTATGAACCCTGGTCTAGGTCTTTTCTTTAATCATTCTTATGATAGTCTAAGAATTGTGTTTTGATAATTCTGGTACTTAATATTCAAATAATTGAAATGCAAAAGCCCTTTCATTTTCTTAAAAAAAATTAAAGAAGAGAAGTCAAGGTTTTAGACAATATTATGTTTACACTATATTACAAAAGGAGATATCTGGGGTGGGAACTCATCTTATGATTTAACAAGTGCAAATTCTACCTAGTAAAAGGTTTTCAATTATTTATCTTCAGAAAACACCTATTTTTTTGCCTGAGTGGTGCTATATGCCATTCAAAATGAAGGATGTGAAAGTGAAGGAAATATTTAATTTATTCTTCTCATTTCCACATCTTTGGGGCTTAATCTAACACTTAACTGGGATGCCAACAAACAACTTTGAAAATTCCAAAACGTTTTATTTTTTCTATTTCTTCAGAAACTTCCCTCTTCCTTTTTCACATTTAGAAAGTAAACCTGAAGCTAGTACTTCCAACTTCCACTAGCAAGAAACCTTTTCTTTACTAAGAATAATGTAGCTTGTTTTAACTAAGGTCTCAGAGCTTGCCAGCTATTTCTCTTCTTTGGATTCAAGTTAGAAGGAAGGGAGATGAAGCAAATTGGTGATTGATGAGCTCTTGTGGGGATGGCAAAAAATATTTCCAATGTTAATTTATTAGACTCATATTGAAACCATAAGCTCTTAAAAGCTTACTTCATTCACATATTTTTTGGCCAACAAAAAGCTTCCCCATTGCCAAGTAGAAATGCTTTCTTTATTTCTCTAACTTCTGCTGACATATAATTTTTTTGGAAAGACTTAATTAGAATCAGAAAGTAGTTAATCCAGCCAGAACTGTTGGTAGAGACAAGGTGTTTAGTAGCTGGATTTTGCTTTTAAATTTTTTTATGGATTTCCTTGGTTTTGCTATGGGCAGGAATGAGGAGGTGTAGGCCTTGGGCACAGGACAATTCTCATATTTGAAGGGAGGTTTTCACTATTGGGAAAAGAGGAAACTGGTGTTGTCTGTACTATTTCCACCAATCTGGATGCTGTTGACCTTGGGGATTTCCGAGGAATACATAGTGTGCTATGAGTCATGAGATGTCTACCATAGTGAGAAGATAATTTGAATTCCTGATGAATTCTTCAGAAAAATTATTTTTGCAATCTGGCCAGCTCTGTACTTGTATCCTAAAGTGAAGGAGTTAAAGATGCTGAGAAAATAAATACCTGCAGTAATCATTAGTTGGGAAGAAGTGGGTGTATCCATTCAATGCTTGCCAACTCTTGCCTTTATGTTTACTTGCCTCTTGTGTAATCGTTCTTCACGATGCTCTTAGATGTTAACTTTTTTAAAATTTATTTTTAATTTATATCTTTTACATTATTGCGTATTCCCTATATGGTGGGCATATTCCCGCGCCAATTCACTCGTGAACTGTCACTATGGTCCTTTGTGCTCTTTTCATGAAGACCAACAACAGGCTATAGCCCCAGTGGTATGTAGAATAAGCACGGGCCTTTCTCTGAGGTCTCACATCAAAGATACAGAGAAGGTGAAAAAACCAAAGGTACAGGTAGAAAAAGAAAGGCCTAAGTAAAGAATTAGAAAATAAATTTCAGCAGCCGTTCTCAAAACAACACAAAATAACACCTTTCCCCAAATAAAAACTAAAACACAACCCACAATTAGGCTTATTATTGACCATCAAGCCACAGAGGCTAGAATATGTGGAAAGATATATTTCCAAAGGCTACATATTCACTAATTTATTCCTTTAGCCCTCATTTGAAAGAAATAATAGTTGCATTACTGCCAAGTCCTGAAATAGGCACTGTGTAGGATAAAAATGCATTTCCAAAATACTCCTGTCCTAAAAGAATTTCTGATCTGGTTAAAAAGACAAAGGCAAATTATGCCTAATATATCTGTTGGTTAGATAATACGCACATACTTAATAATAGGAAGCCAGTGACTCTTCTTACCCAAGTGTCATCTATTTCTCTCCATCCTCAAATCTTAGTTTGGATCACATCATGTTCCTACTGGTCTCCTGACTTCAGACTTGCTTTTCTTTCATCATTCATTCATTATTCAGTAGCTTCTGGGCTTTTCTCATCTGGAGAAGGCCTGAAGGATATGGACTTGATGCCAGTGGGAACCTTAGTTCTCAGAAGAAATTCACATGTGAGGCAAGCAAGTCAAAGACATGCTTTGAGGAAATGAAACATGTTCTTATCCTGGGAGATGCAGGCAGAGTCTGCAGGTTACATGAAGGGAAATGTGCTTTCTTTAATATGAGAAAAATTGAAGGTACAGAAGTTTTAGCCTGGTGCATGACTTCCTTTACATTTCCTACTTTCCTGGCGTCTCCACTTTTTATGCCTAGAGGGTACTTTGCTCTCTCTTAATAGCACTCTATTGTGATTTTTTTTGTCTGTAAATGAGCATCAGATTTCTGGGTTCAGAAATTCGGTTAATTGAATTACATAGATAGACAACTTCCCTTTTAGATGCACTTGTCTATGCTGGATAAAATATTTAAAACAAAATGATACTACTACCATATTTAACCACAGGGGAAAAGGAAACGCTGAGTGCCTGGAGTAAGGTGGGACTTTTAAGTCAATTCAGTGTCTAAGCTGATGGCAGGGGGAGACTAATCTGTATAAAAGCTCTCGAGGCTAAAAAGTGACATTTTTCTACCTTTATAGGAAATCCCAAACCAACATAGCATTAGTTTCCTAGAGTGTCATAACAAAGCACCATTCACTAGGTAGCTTAAAATAGCAGAAATGTACACTGTCAGTGTTGGAGGGTCAAAATCCAAAATCAAAATGTTGGCAGCTCTGATTCCTTCTTGAGGCTGTGAGGGACAATCTCATCCATGACTCCTGCTTGGCTTCTGAGGCAGCCACAAATCCTTGGCTTTCCTTGATTTTTAGCTGTGTGACCCCATTGTTGCTTGACCTTCTGTCATGTGTTGCTATCTGCATCTCTGTATCAAAATCTCCCTCTCTTTCCTCTTATAAAGGCACTAGTCAAAATATTTAGGGCTTCCCCTAATCCAATATGACCTCCTTTTAGCTTGATTACATCTGCAAAGACCCTGTTTCCTAATAAAAGATATCAGGGATTATGACTTGAACATACCATTTTGGGGGATACAATTCAACCCTCTACAAGGACATGAATATAAAATTTATTCCAGAGAAATGAAATAGCTAAAGAGCCACATAAAAGCACATATAAAATTGCTTGCTAGAATAATCTCCAAATAAGGCACATGGAACTACAACAAAAATTACATGCAAAAGCACATACACAAACACATGCACACACATGGAGATTAGTGCACAGTATAAAAATTACATAAAATATAAAGTAAGGAAATAATCTACTATCAGGAAGAAATAGGAAGTATAGCAAAAGAGATTAAGGAAACCAAAAGATCGTTTTTTCTTTTTTTTTAATTTATATCCTTTACATTATTGTGTATCCCCTGTAGGTCTCCCACCACCAATTCAGCCATGAACCATCACCATAGTCCCTTGTGCTCTTTTCTCTATTTTGGTCTCTCTTCCTCCCCCTCCCCTGTAGAATGTTTCTTATTTGTGGTTGCCTGCTGGTTTTTGAAAATCTAGTTCTTTGAAAAAAAATTAGACAAACCTCTAGATAGGTTCATAAACAGAAAATTGGGAAAAAAATCAAATAGATAGAATCAGAAATGAAAGAGAAGCTATAACAGATGTCAGGAATGCAGATGATCATAAGAGATTTCTATGAGCATTTGGATGCTAGTAAATTGAATAACCTAGAAGAGCTGGACAGATTCTTAGAGATACACAACTATCCAAGTCTGAATAAGGAAAGAATAGAAAACCCATACAGACCAATAACAAGCAATGAAATTCAAACAGTAATCACAAGCGTCCCAAAAAATAAGTCCAGGACCAGATGGTTTCACTAGTGAGTTCTACCAAACTTTCGAAAGATAAGCTAATACCTAACCTGATCAATCTTTTCCAAAAATTTGAGTAAGAGGGAATACCTCCAAACACATTGTATGAAGCCAAATCACTCTAGTACCAAAACCGGAAATGGTAGTCAATGGGGAAAGTATGGATTAATCAAACAGCTTTTTCTTTTAATAATTGGTTATACCTATTAATTCCTGTGTTGTTCCATAACAGATATGTACCTCAAGTCAGTGTTTCTCAAACCTTGGCCCTTACTCATTGTTGGGTCTTATAATCAACTTTATATGTCAATCTCAGAATTTAAAAAGAATTGGAATAGAATGGGGTAGGATAGGATAGGATAAGATAGGATGGGATAGGATGGGATGGGATGGGATAGGATAGGATAGGATAGGATAGGATAGGATAGGATAGCATAGCATAGCATAGCATAGCATAGCATAGCATAGCATAGCATAGCATAGCATAGCATAGGGGAAAGGAGAGGAGGGGAGGGAAGGGGAGAGGAGGAGAGAGGAGAATAGAATGAATATAATAGAATAAAATAGAATAGAAACACATCAGAATACACCTCAGTTTTTTGGTCACTTAAATGCATGTACATATATTTATGTGTGTTTGTTCTGGGCTTGAGGATGATTCTTTAAAATATAGTCTAATTTTGGGCCCTTGTCAAAATAATGAAAAATACTGTACATGTGAACAAGGAGGCACATATAAGAATGTCCATTGCAGAATTATATTTAGCAACAAAAAATTTGAAATGCATAAATATTCATCAAAAGTCAAAAAGATAAGTTATGGCAAAGCCATATAATGATAATATTCAACTGGTAATATATATGAAGTAATGTCACATGTGTCAACTTGGATAAATGCCAAAAACAGTACTTGATTGCAAGATCTAACATTCAGGAGGGCACCAAATGTATGGTACCATTTTGATATGTTATTTGAAATGAAAATTATATATTTAATGAATACATGAAGACTAGGAAATAAAGCTATTAATTCCTTTAGAAAAGGATAGAGGGATGGAAGGAAGGAGAAATGGGAAAAGAAAATTAAACTGTTGGCAGAGAGCTCTGTGGGTAATGTTTCTTTTTTTCTTTAACCTGTGTAAGTCTTCAGAAAATTTGGCAAAATGTTGGTATTTCTATTTCTTTAGTATTAAATTAATTGCTATATTTTTTCACTATTTGAATTGTTTTATAATAAATTAGTTTCTTGGGAGCAAAACAAAGCCACAGATATCGTATCTGCTCATATTCTCAGCATCTAGGCATGTTTGGGATGGAGTAGATGCTTAATTTATTGATTAGCCAACCAGCAACTTCGGGGTATTTGATGCCACTGGATGCAAGAACTTGTGTGGGAAATAACCTGGTAGAGAGCTTAGGCTTGCGGGGAGAGAGTGGGCAGGGCAGTGGTGACAAGCCAGCGGCTTTATTCGTTTTAAAGCACTCCAGGCCAGCAGTGGGAGAGCTCAGTCAGACAGACACTGAATTTCCGATGGAGATGACAGTATGGGGGAAAATATCACCACCTTTCCTTCTTTGAGAATGTCAGGACACACACCTGAGGGGAGAAATCCTGTGTTGCAAAATTAACAAGGATGTAAAATAATGGTACATACATGCATACATGCATACAAACATACATACATAAAGTGAGGTCAGAACCAGAGAGGAATGTTCCGTCACTGGATGCTCTTCATCATGGTCAAGAATTCCCAGGAGGATACCGAGATCCCAAGAGACTGGCGGAAAGAGGAAAACCTTAGGGCGTGAGAGGCCCACCGAGTGTGCCTTGGGTTGCAATGGAGCTGGAAATTCAGAGAAAGAAGGGGGGGGAGCGAAGAAAAGGGAGGCCAAGAGGATCTTTGGCTCAGAAAAATGGTTCTATCCCTGCCTTGACCATGTGTGGCTCTTTAAATTCCTCTGCATTTCTCCTGGTGTGAGGAGCAAAGGCAGCTGTTAGTACTCAGGACCCTTCCCCCTCCAGGCTGCAGCTGTCATGACTTCTGTTGCTCTTAGGGAGAGGACAGAAATAGGCTCATGAAGGCATATAATTCCCAGCGTGGGGGTGGGGGAGGTGGAAGGAGAGGGAGAGAACAGAAGTGAAAGGTTGTCCACACCCATTCATCCCTGTCTGAGATGCTGCCTTGAAGAATATGATGTCCAAGTTGCTTGAGGTTGATTAGAAGTGTAAGTCCCAAATAAGGCATCAAGGAAAAAACAGTAACAATAAAAACACAATGAAACAAAACAAAAATAAACAGACAACTACAATTCAGGGACATTCTGTCATGGAGGGGGAGGGAGAGTGAGAGTGCTCAAAACGAGGGCGGGAAGAGCACAGGGCTGATGGTGCACGGGTGAACTAGTGGTGGGAATTCTATGGGGACTACACCTGAGAAAAGAAAACAAACATTGTAAAACAAATGAATAATGATGTAAAATATATATAAATGAAGAAGGAGGAGGAGGAAGAGGAGGAGAAGAAGAAGTCCCACAGTAGCTGATGACAGAGGTAAGAATCAATATGCTCCCAGTCATTAGTGCTATTGCAGAGGGGCCATCGCTCCAATTAGGGGAGGTAGGGGTTGAGGGCCATTTACTAGATCTGATATTATAACCTCCAGGAGCTGTCATTTTTTAAGAGAGAAATATGATTTATCTTGATACATAAGAAGAGGGACTGTCTGTTCTTTCCCTAGCGGGGTATTTGTGCAGTAGGGTGGAGAATGGAGAGAGGGGCTCGCTCTCTTGGAGAATGAACTAGCAGATAGGAACAAAATTTCAGCTGGACTAGGAAAAACCAGAGAGAGGAAGAACCACAGGGGATAAAAGTTAAGGAAAAATAATGTCTAAAAATACTTAGAGTTTACTTTAGATCAATCACTATTTTTTCCAGCTTTTTTAAAAAAATTAATCAAAGTAATATTGGCTTAGAACACTGCATGATTCAGAGTATAGGACCACACTCTTCAGAGGTCTGTTGCAACACCACAGCCACCACTAAGGCACTGCAAGCCCTTCGCCCTGGTGCAAAGTCCCCTCTCCTCCTCCCCCTTGGGAGCTCAATCCTGCAGGCAGATTTCTAGGGTTTGTTACTGGTTTAATTCAGTTTGACTTTTATTTTGTTTCTCTGTATTCCACATATAAGTGAAACCATCAGTATTTATCTATCTCCTTCTGACTTATTTTGCTTCGCCTTATCCTCCATCCATGTCACAAATGGCAGGAGTTTATGTATATTTTTTATAGCTGAGTAGTATTCCATTGTGTGTATGTACATCTTATGGCTCCACTCATCTGTCCTTGGGCACTTGGGTCGTTTCCATAGCTTGGCTGTTGTGAGTAGTGCTACAATAAACTTAAGAGAGCCTAGCTCCCTTCAAATTAGTGGTTTTGCATGCTTGAGATAGATACCTATGAGCGGAATTGCAGGAGCACATGGTCAATAGTTAGTAGAATTACCATCAGCCTGGGTTCCAGTGTGAAGAGACGTGACCCAGCTTTGTTTCCATCAGAGAGCCCAGCCTTGAATCTAGTGCTTCAGTCCTCCCAACAATTTTGTTTGCAGCCAATTCAATGACTTCAACTCCTTCAGGTTTAAAGTACCTGAGTGGTTTCTGTTGGCTTCCCTGACAGTAAGGACTCCTGCAGAATCTGACACAATTATCTACTCTTTTCTAGACCCTCTCCCCTTTCTGAGTTTTTCATACTCCTGGGGAAAATTGGGTCAAGAGAGGTTTTTATTAAGATAGGAAAATAAAAACATGTTCATATAATGTAAGTGACTAAATAGAAAAGCAGCAATTGATGACCAAGTATGAAGGCAGAGTTGCTGAAGTGCCATCTTGGAGAGGACAGAGAAGGCAGGTTAGTGCACACATGGAGGACTTGGGTAGCCACTGGAGTATGGTTGGAGGTTGGAGGGCTTATCAGCAGTAAACTCTTGTGTGCATTCTCCGGCATAATCCTTTTCTTATTTCTAGAAACTCTTATTACCATTTTCCCAACAGAGCTAGGTCTGCAACCACACCTCTACAGGCAGAAATCCCTCAGAAAATCTCTCTGTGAGATGAATAATGAATGACCTGGAACATGGACAAGCACGTTGTCCTAAGGAAATAATCATTGAATTACCAATTATCCTTTGGAATGCATTTGCTCATCATTTGAAAAATACTTCTAAATTTCCTTTTTACAAAAAATTTGAACTTTAGATTTAAATAATTTTGTAACTTTGGAGGAGTTGCAAATGTTGTTTATGAAATTGTTTACTGCAAACAAATAATTTCATGTTTTGAGAGAAGCCCTCAAATTTTGATGTTCTTTAGTATTTTCTATGAACAATTTCACTAAAGAAACTATTTCTTAAGGTAGAATTATGGAAGAGGCAATAGTAATTTAAGAATTGGAAATAAAGTATCCCATAGGAGGAAATAAGATTAAAATATTTCCTAAAGTTGATACATTGAAATTAATGACTAAAACAATAAATATATTTAATGACACAAAAACCTGTTTATGATGTCTATTTGAGTAAACAGTTTACAAATCATAGATTCAATATTTATTTTAAGGGATTGAGATTGAAGCATTAAAAAAATGCTGGCGTATCAATTTTCTTCCTTTTTTAATAATATATATTTTTATTGTTATTCATGTCATTTACATTTTGTATTCCCCTTGGGTAGCCCACCACCAATTCACCCGTGATCCATCTCCGTGGTCCCCTGTGTCCTTTTCAACTCTATTTTGTGCCCTTATTCCCCCTCCCCCCACCCCCCCAAGTGTCTCTCTCCTTTTTGGTTTCCTTATAGTCCTGTTATAAGTGAAACCATTCAATATTTTTCTCTTTCTTTCTGGCTTGTTTCGCTGAGTATGATCCCCTCTAATGCCATCCATGTCGCTGCAAATTGCATGTGTTTTTCTTCTTTGAATGCTGAATAGTATTCCATTGTGTATATGTACCACATCTTCTTGATCCAATCATCTATTTTTGGACATCTGGGTTGCTTCCATACCTTTGCTAATGTGAACAGTGCCGCAATGGACATACGGGTGCATGTATCCTTTTGGATTAGTGTTTTTGTGTCCTTTGGGTAGATTCCCAAAAGTGGTATTGCTGGGTCATATGGAAGCTCCATGATTAGCAGTTTGAGGAAACACCATACAGCTTTCCATAGTGATTGGACCAGTTCACATTCCCACCAGCAGTATAGAAGAGTTCCTTTTTCTCCACATCCTTTCCAACATTTGTTGTTGCCCATATTTTTAATGTGTGCCATCCTCACAGGTGTGAGGTGGTATCTCATAGTGGTTTTGATTTGCATTTCCTTGATTGTAAGTGATGTTGAGCATTTTTTCATGTATCTGTTGGCCATTTGTTTTTCTTCTTTGGAGAAGAGCCTTTTTAGCTTTTCTGCCCATTTTTTGACTGGGTTATTGGTTTTGATTTTGTTGAGTTCTGTGAGTGTCAATCAAATAATTTTCTTCTAATGTAGAAATCATGAGTGAGTTTTTATTTTCTTTTTTGCTTATCTAACTTTTCTAGTATTCTGCAATGAAAAGACACTACTTTTATTTTTTAAAATGTTTATGATACTAATCCTTGACTATTATTTTATTTTACTGAAATGTAATTGACATATAACATTGTATAGTTAATTTCAGGTGTCTAGATTGCAAAATGATCACCACGATAAGTCTTCTTAATATCAGTCACCATACATAGTCACACAATTTTTTTTCTTATCATGAGAACTTTTAAAATCTACTCTCTTAACTTCCAAATATGTGATCTAGTATTAACTATAATCACAACACTCTATATTACATCCCCGTAACTTTATTTTATTACTGGAACTAAGTAACATTTGACACCCCCCTTATCTATTTCAACCACCTCCCAACTCTGGCTGCCATCAATCTGTTTTTGGTATCCAGGAGCTTGGCTTTCTTTTACTCTTGTTTAGATTCCACATCTAAGTGAGTTCAAAGGTATTTGTCTTTCTCTGTATGACTTATTTCACTTAGCATAACCTCCTTAAGTTCCATCCATGCTGTTGCCAATGAAAAGATTTTCTTCTTATTTATGGCTGAATAATAAAATAATAATATTTTATACCATATTTTCCTTACACATTCTTCCATCCGTATTTTCCTTATGCATTTTACTTGCTTCCTTATTTTGGCTTCAACGAGCCTGAGTTTGCTTATCGCTTCATGTTAGTGTTTTTTATTCTCTTATTTGATAAATACCCAGAAGTGCATATCTAGAGTGGAGGGTCACTCTATGTTTAATTTCTGAGGCAATTTCACATTGTATTCTATCACAGCTTCATCAATTTACATCCCTTCCATCCATGGACAAGAGCTCCGTTTTCCGTACATCCTTACCGACACTTACTATTTCTTGTCTTTTTGGTTATAACCATTCCAGCAGATGTGAGGTGATTGCTCACTCTGGTCTGGTTGACATCTCCCTTATGATTAATAATGTTGAGCACCTTTTCAGGCACCTGTTGACCCTTAGTACTTCATTGGAAAAATGCGTATTGAGAACATTTACCCTTTTTAAATCACATTTGTTTTGCTATTGGGTTTTATGAGTTCTTGATAATTTTTTAGATTAATCCCTGATGAGATATTTGATTTGAAAATATTTTTCCCACTTTTCATTTTGTCAATGGTTCTAATGCTGTACAGAAGCTTTTTAGTTTAATGTAGTCCAACTTGTTTATTTTTGCATTTGGTCAAAATGGTAGTTTTAGTTGAAAGCAAAAAGGATTTGGTGTATTCCATCAACTGCTACAGTCAGCATTATCCACACACCCATCAGCCCTATTGTCCACGTTATCCCACATGGTTCAGCGATCTCTATCACTAATATCCTTACCAGAGAATTTTCCCTTCATCTTTCACAGTAAGAAGCAATGTAACCAGTGTCATATCTCCTCAGAAGTGAAGTATTATTCACACAGTGTTTGCATTCATCTGCAAAGAGTGTAACAGTACAGCCAACATTTTTTCTTTTCCATTCCACACCAAGAAATGTACAGGTGGTCTGTGTATCCCAGAAGTAAATATCCATGATTTATGTGTGTCCTACCTATCTGGAAAGATGCTTGTTAGCAGTGTGACTGCTTCTTTAGGTGGTAAATTATTAGTCATTTATCATCTCAGGATATTTCATTTTCTCCAATATAAGCAAGGTATTTAAAAAGTAGGCTTTAGTTTTTCAACTGAGGGAAGAGAATATTTAAACTGGTGAATGCATTATATCTTTAATATGGAGGCTATAGCATCTCCTAAAGGACACTGGAGAAATATTACATAACGGGTGTCAGTATTTTCCAATTTGGCTGGCTATAGGTAGAAGTAAGATTTTCAATTTTATGCACTTAACACCCTCTCTCTTAGTTATCCTTAATTTCCACTGTAATCGTCTCCAAAATTAACTTCCAATAGAACACAAGCTTCCTCTCCAAATATAGCCTTCACCAACACTAAAATAGCAAGGCTTTTTTTTTTTCTTTCTATTTCTTCTTGGTCACAATCAGAGAAGAGAGATTTCAGTAAAATTCTTCTCTGTGAAGAGCATGTTAAACATAATTTCAGTATTTTTTGGAAAATAACAACTCACTCTAGATGGGCAGCTGGCGTGGGTTTGAACTGTCAGTATTTTGCATGACCATTGTCCCTTCAGCCCTAGCTGGATTTTGATTAGCCAGGTCATGGGAAGCAGACTGACAGTTCTCCAACGATATTTGTTTTTATTGGTACCAATGCCAAGGAGAATGACAGTGTGTATGGAATAAAGAAATGCAATAAGGATAGACTCAGTAGAAATACATATTTTTAACAGAACAAGAAAATGGGAGGGATGTGCACATTTCCGCGGGAATGCATCTAGTACATGAAAAGTAAGTGTCAGAGAGAAACAAATGGAGTGGAACACAATTATTAGATTAATCAAACACTGGATTTCCAGCTAATTGAGAACATATGAGTCCTAGTAAGAGGAAAAAAGATACAAACTAAAGATAACAGAGCTTCTTCAAGATAAATAATTAAGAACAGAGCCTAGGAGAGATATGAGCTTTCGTGCATATGAAATGTTCAGATATGGCACCTTTCCCTACCCTTCAAAGGAAGAACTTCAGATTGAAGGGAACAGAGAACATATGCAGAGGGAAATGTAGTTTATTGGTGGGAACAAGACTTTGGAGGGGGAAATATTTTACAGTTGCTCCCAACAGTGCTTTATGAGGCAAGAAACCTACCCACAGCACCTTGCCCTGAGTCTTTGCTTTCTTTTATTTAAAATGGGCAATGTAGTCACCGCTTTCTTGGAGTTTTATTATCTCTGAAAGTAGGTAAAAGTAACATTTTCAAAATGTTATGTACTATGCCCTCATTCTTACTTAATGTCTAACAGAAGACAGCTTGCTGCATGATTGACACTCAACTACCTATAATTATTCCAGAGGAGGCTCAACCCTCATATACAACTTCCCAGGAAATGTTTCGTTTCTCTGACTTTGGGGCACAACATAGTGAAGCAGCTACATTTCACTAGTGCTGCTCATAATCTTCATCCTTTATGAATAAACCCATAATGCACAGGTTGGTTGATAATGTTTCCCCACCAAATGTCATGATTTGGTATTGACGAGTGCAAACATACTGTAAATATGCTTTTTCTTTGTCTTATACACTGGGGAGATAAGTGGAAACTGGCATGGAGAGATGGGCAAGAGTGAACAATGGAGGGTGGAAAAAGGCGATCGTGGCCTTAGGCGCTGGGGGCCTACAGACCTGTTCTGAAAGACAGGCTCTGCCCACTTAACAACATGACTATCAGCAACTTCTTTAAACTCTTTTTTTTTTTTAAAGATTTCTTTATTTATGCATACAAGAGCTGGGGTATAGACCAGAGGTATACGAGTGGGGAATGAGTGGATTCCTCTGAGACAGAGTGGGGAGCAGAACAGGCAGATTGACTGAAATACGCTGCTGAGGGGAGCAGCGGGCGAGGCAGGAGAGGTCTACTACACCATATATGGGTCAGCTACCTAGCCAGGGTCAAACTCTTGTGCAGTGGCTGTGGATAACTTTATAGTGCTGAGACTTAACCCCTTGCACCACCAGGGAGGCCCAACTTCTTCAAACTCTTTAAGTATCAGTGTCCTCAACTCTTTAAATGAATACAGTAAATATTAATGGTGTCATTAGGATTAAGGCATCAACTGGCGGCCTTAGAGTAGAAGAGCACTGGACCCAAGGCTGCACCTTGACCGTGCAGTTTCAAGTTTGTGGTGAGAACTTGAAGGGCCCAAACTGGAGCTTGAAGGCAGTTATCATGTAACTTGTGAATGTGATATTCTCAAACTCTTGCATTGGGTGTTGGAGCTAAGTTCACACTAGGTTAAGATTTTTGAGTTATTTCTAAAGTTACCATTAGGCTGGGCAGTATTTACAAAGGTGAATAAATCAAAACACTACCTCTCTAAAGCACAGATGACCATGAGATATGTACAAGGAAATATTTAGGTGATACATGTAAGAAAGTGACAAGCGCCATAACAAAGATATAGATAAAATGCTCTGGGAAGTTAGAACATTATTATTTCCAGATAGAGGAAATAAAAATGTGATTAAAAAAAAAAACTCCTTTCACCCAGTCTTTCTAAACCCAACAAATACTATAACTTATCTATGTTTCAGTTCAATCAGTGGATATTTAATACAAATTCTGTGTCATGAATAACACTGTAAATCATTATTTGTTTCTTTTCAATTTAAGGGTAAGATAGGTTTTACTATTGAGTAGAAGTTCTAATACATAACAAAATGTTCTGATGGAATAAGCCAATCAGAAATTTTGATTCTAATTTGGTTAATTCATATATGATTAACTTTAGAGGAGAATGAGTTAATTGGATCAGAACTTCTGAAATATTATAAGAACTATACACCAAACACTAAGCTTTATTGGTGATCATTACAGAACATGATCCATTTAGCATCATTATTTGTCTAGATCCATCTGTGCGGAGAGTGAGTTGCCCAGATTCAAAACCACTTTCCAACATCTTGTGACACATAGTCAACTAAGAAAAAAAGTATAACTTTATTTGCACATGGACTCACTACTCTCAGAGAAAATATATTTCATATTGAATGAGGATCAAAATAACAGATTTTTCCTCCACTTTTTCCTTCACTGGTCAAACTAAACAATGAAAGGAAAACTTTTTCATGGATTCTATATTATTTGTGACCTATGAATTCGCTGACATATTTTATGTATCTGTAATCTCTGTAACACTTTAAGATTTCATAAGCAAAATTTAGTTCACACTACTAGAAGTCTCCATTGATTATATTACTTGTTTTAAAATTTTAATGATAAAAAGTCAGTTTTTATGGATTCCCTATTCTCATTTCCAGATATTCTGACTCAGGGGTCGTGACTGGAACCCACGAGTCAGGACGTAGCAGCAGCAGCCCGAAGTCATTCTGATGCAAGTTGGCACTGGAGAAAACTGCTGTCGATTTTCTAAGCTTGATATAAAGGCTTTTTTTAATCAAAGATTTAGTATTTTATTCCTCAGTTTCTAGAACACATCCTGTTCCTATTTCTATTCTTAAAAATACCTTTCTTTTCTGGCCAAATCTAGGCCACGCTGTTGAAAGAGAAAAAATAGGAAACTTTAGATATCAAAATACTCAAAACTAGTGGTTTTCTGAGTAGGTGAGTGCACCCCCCAAGAGTTGCACAGTGTGACCCACTAGGGTGTGGAAAAAATATTAGGATTTCTATTTCTTTTTTTTTTTAAGATTTTTTATTTATGCATACAAGCTGGGGTGCAGGCCAGAGGTGTGGGGCAGCGAGAAGGTTCACCAGAGACGGAGTGGGGAGCAGAACAGGCAGATGTATGGAAATACACTGCTGAGGGGAGCTGCGGGTGAGGCAGGAGAGGTCTGCTGTGCTGTGGGGGAATCTCCCCGGCTGGCCAGGCCAGGCGTTGAACTCGCATCACCACTGCTGACAGCTCGGCAGTGCAGTGCTTAACCACTGAGCCATCAGGGAGGCCCAGGATTTCTATTTCTAAAAGAAAAATTTAGCTTTACTAATTTTAATCGATTGGGCTAATAGTATTTGTGCATGGTTTTTGAGTAAATAAACATGCACAGACTTACACTCTTTTTTTTTACTGGTAGAAGTAAGTCATTAAGAGATTGAGAACCAATTGCTCAGTCAATAAAGTTCTCATTTCCCTGAACCCTGTGTTTATTATTAATCTCTTATTTATTACTGCTTTGTGTCATTGCTTACATTTAATGTACTTACGTCTTTTTCCAATTAGAACGTAAACTTGGGTACAAAACTGATTATGCAACCTCTCCTCCCCACACACATTGCTCAGCACAGAGTTTTTAATCAATGGGTGTTCAATAACTCTTTGGGGATTAGCTGATTTGTCTCTTGTCTTTCAGCCTATTAATTCTCTAACTTCCATGTGATTGACTGTAGTACAGACTTCCCTTTCTCACCTCCCAGTTTTCACATATCTGTCAGCCAAAACAGCTCTCCACTCACATTTCCTTCTGATGAATATAGACAGCTTCACCTCCCATGTTCTCTTTCGTCTTGGCTTGCACACTTCCTAAAGTGCCAGTGTTTGCTATCCTTCTGGAGCAGCCCCTAGAAGGATCTTTAACAGCGATTGTCATGCTGTGGGCAAGTCTGAATTCTCTCTGGCTTTTGCATTAATAAGGGAAAGAGTGCCCCATGTTGATAATATAGGGGACACTCAGCAAGTACTCAAGTGATGGTTGAAAAACAAATGAAGAAATAAAATGTGACCTTTATTATTTATCTATGAAGATAAAAAAATCTTAGAAATATGTTCACATGTTTAAAAGAGTAGATAGCATCATTTATCATCTTAGAGATTTTTTACAGAATCATTTTATTTTGATGTATAAATAAAGAATTGGTGTGTTAGAGCAAAATAAAACACAATGTTTTAGCTTAGTTTCCATTCAAAGTTAGTAATTTGTGAACAGTTGCAAATAAGAACATTCTGAAGAATGCACAAGCATCCCAGAATGGTGGGGAATTTACATGGTGATTTCTAGAAAATATGGATGAAGTTAACTATAAAAGAAAAGATAAATAATCTAAAAGTATATCTTTTTGGAATGGGTATTTTAAATAAATTTCTCCCCAGGTTTCTTTCTCTATATAAATGAACACTTGAATATAGTGTTTGGAAATTTTTGATAGCTATATTATCCCAATATATTTTTAAGCCTTGTATTTTCTAGCAGTCGAGAATGACTCCATCATATTAGCTATATTTCCAAAGTGATTCCAACTGAGATATTTTGTAATGTTCTCAGGTTGTTTTTCTGTATTCTATACTTAAAATTCTAGAGGGATTATCAAGGAACTTTTCAGCCTAGGAAGTAATTAGAAGGCCTGATTTTATTCCGAAAAAGAGAAACAAATAGTTTTGATCTTAAAAGTCAAGTGTTTATGCCTATCATTTAGAAAATATTTTATAATAATTATTATGTTTAATATATATGGTCAATTACTTAAGTGATTAGTTACTAATAAGAACTAATTATTATTTGTTTTGTCAAATACAATGTCTGAAGTAAGAAATGGTAATATAAAAAGTAAATTCTACATACATTTTTTTTGTCTGTAATGGCATTGGCATTGGGTAAGAACATTGCTCTCTCATTTCCATGGCCAAGTGTACATTTTTGATGGCATAGAGTAACTAAAAGTAGGGCTAAGACATTTACCTTACTCAAGAAAATTTAGAAGAGCAAAAATTGCTTGGAGACACAAATTTGGTCATGTTAGCAGTTTTAATATCCTATCTGATGCTTTAAATATTAGATATCTCTGTTGAAATTAGACATGATCTGTTGAGATTAAAATGATAAAAAGTGCAGCAGAAGGAGAAATAGGAAATCACAACTTATTTTTTCTCCATCTTTGATGCTGGAAATTCAGAGGTTAGTAAAGCAGAAGAGTATCTGCATTCAAGAGGGAGATGAACTAAACAGATAAATAAACATAATTATTTCAAACATGAGAAATGACATGAAGGAAATTAGGTAATACAAGGCATTTAGGGAATACAAGAAATTCCATGAAGGAAATCAGGCAATACACGGAACCCCTGGGCAGAGGGGTTTGAAAATGTGGGTAGTACTTTGATATTTGGTCAATTTCTACTGATCTGAGAGTACATTCAAGCAGATACTTGAAGAGAGCAGTTATATGAGTGACCAAAATTACTCATAAATCTAGATGTAGGAATTCTAAGCAAAACTCTAACAAATTAAATTCAACAACATAAAAAAATAATACATCATAAGCAAGTATGGTTTATCTGAGGAATGCAAGACTGGTTTAACATTTGAAAATCAATGAAGAAAACCCCTACATTAATAAACTAATAAACGAAAACACATTGCCTCAAAAGATGAAATAAAAATTTGACAAAGTTCAATATTAACTCCTGAAAAATATCACACTGACTAAAAATAGAAGGAAACTTCTTTAGTCTGATAAAGGACAATTACAAAAACCTTAAGCTAACATCACACTCAATTATGAAAAACTGAATACATTTTTCTTAAAATAAAAAATAAGATATGTATGTCTACTCTCACCATTTCTATTTAGTATTGTACTGGAGTTTCTAGCCTTTTCACTAAGGAATGAAAAAGAAATAAAATACATTTACAGTAGACAGAAGTAGAACTGGTGGCATTTGCAGATGAGATGATCAACTGTGTAGACAATTCCATTAAGTATATTAAAAAGGCACTAGAACAAGTCTATAGATGTTTAATTTACAAAATCAATTGTATTGCATATGCAATCAACAAATGGTCTCTGAAATTTTTAAGATACCATTTATAGAAATACAAAAAAGATTAACACCCTGTTGATTATTATGACAAAACATGTGAAAGACCTTTAAACTGAAAAGAACACCTTCAGTCATCCTCATCTTAGTTAGGTGCCCATGAGAAAGAAAAGCATTTGCTTATACAATGAATTATACCCAAATGTTCATAGCAGCTCCACTTAACGATAGTTACAAACTGGAAATAACTCAAATGTCCATCTACAAAACAATTATATAAACAAATTATGATTTTCTTATCCAATAGAAAAGTACTCAGCAATAAAATTGAATTAACACTGTGACATTGATGAATCATAAAATAATGATGCAAAATGAAAGAAGTCAAATAGAAGAGAATATACTGTATGGTGTCATTTTTTATAAAATCCTCAAAAATGGGAACTATAGGGCCTCCCTGGTGGCACAAGGGGTTAAGTCTCAGCACTATGAAGCTATCCAGAGCCACTGCAACACGAGTTCGATCCCTGGCCAGGAAGCTTCCCACATGGCGCAGGAGACCTCTCCTGTTTCACCGGCTGCTCCCCTCAGCAGCGTATTTCAGTAGATCTGCCTGTTCTGCTCCCCACTCTGTCTCTGGTGAATCCTCTCACCGCCCCCCCCCCCACACACAACTGTGGCCTACACCCCAGCTTCTATGCATAAATAAATAAATCTTTTTTAAAAATGGGAACTCTGTAATCTACACTGGTATAAAGTAAGTGGTTGCTGGGGGATGGACATAGGGCACAGAGGTGGTGGGATAGACCTTAAAGGGTGACAGAAAGCTTTGAGGAATGAGGACTATGTTGACCTGCTTGTGGTGGTGATCATGGTTGTATGTAGATGTCAAAAGTTATAAAGTGCCCTCTTTTTTGTATAGAATCATACAAAAATTTATAATAGCACATTTAAAATATGTGCAGTTCCCATATGCACATTGCGGCACTGTTCACAATAGCAAAGGTATGGAAGCAACCCAGGTGTCCAAAAATAGATGACTGGATCAAGAAGATGTGGTACATATACACAATGGAATACTATTCAGCATGGAAAGAAGATAAACACATGCAATTTGCAGCAACATGGATGGAATTAGAGGGGATCATACTCAGTGAAACAAGCCAGAAAGAAAGAGAAAAATATCGAATGGTTTCACCTATAACAGGACTATAGGGAAACCAAATAGGAGAGAGACACTTGGGGGGTTGGGGGAGGGGGAGGATAAGGGCACAAAATGGAGTTGAAAAGGACACAAGGGACCACGGAGATGGATCACGGGTGAATTGGTGGTGGGTTACCTAAGGGGAATACAAAATGTAAAAATTATAAATACCAATAAAAATGCAAAAAAAAAGACATTAAAAAAAATATGTGCAGTTGACTGTGTTTCAATTATACCTCAAAAAATTATGGGTTATGTGTGCTAGCTAAATTAAACAACATAATAAAGCATTTTTGAACAGTGAAAGCCAAAAATGACGATTTAAAGGCTTGTTTTATAATTGTATTTATTTTATTTTTCTTGAAAATTAGTAGGTGAGATAAAGAGAACTACTTTCTCAAAGGAGAATTCCAAGGAAAACTGGCCATCCAACTGGTTCTTGGGTAAGTGTTTTTACCTTCTCAAGTAGTTGGACTCAAGCATACACCTCCACAGTTTATTCACAGTAAATTGTACTTAGGCTAATTTTTCATATTCTCTACAAATTGCTAAAAGTTGTATTGCTTCTTCACCAATGAATGCTAATTTATTTTTGCTTCCTACAACCATTATCAAAGTCAAATACAGTTTGATGACAAAATGTCATGCTGTGTGTCAGCCACCATTTCAGTAAAAATCCCAAATTCATTGCTAACCACTCAAAGACAGCCTTTTAGCTTGAACTTTAGCTTCTTCATAGTTGGATCATCTTTAACAATTCATGATAGAGAAACAAACAAGAAGACAGATCTCTTTAGTCTCAGGAATCTATCCAAATGAAACATGACATGAAATGTACTTAGCAAATTGTCAAGCATCATGCAAACATTAGTTTCTATTGTCCTCTTTTTCTGTGTCCCAATGAATGTCCATCCATGTGTCTGTTGAGCAACATCCTCTGTTTCTAAGTGTCTGTTTCTAGAGGGAACATACTGTTTATTGTTACTTTTACAGCCAGTGATGGAAAATATAGAAAAACACAATTATATTTATTGAACATTCTCTGTGCCTATGTGTATTAGACTGAGCATTTTATACATATTACCTCATTTAATTCCCACAGCAATCTCAAAATATACAATATTATCATCAATCCAATTTGCAGTTGAACAATTGAGTTTAGGGGAGAAAAACTAATCTGGCCAACTAAAAGTGTCAGCAGCTCTTCCGTAGAGAAGATACACTCAAATCCAAGAAGCAGGGGAAAGAAATGGAAACAATTTTCACATTAGGATAGCTAAAATCAAATAGAATATAGACAACCAGAATTCTTGTGGTTAATGGAGGGTAAAATGGTATACCCATTTGGAAAACTGTTCCAATTTCTATTCAATTTAACCTTATTAATAAACATACTAAGTATCCTACGAT
Organism: Scalopus aquaticus; assembly: GCA_004024925.1. Taxonomy (NCBI): domain Eukaryota; kingdom Metazoa; phylum Chordata; class Mammalia; order Eulipotyphla; family Talpidae; genus Scalopus; species Scalopus aquaticus. The sequence goes on from PVIJ01009786.1 coordinate 33,697, forward strand.
TTAACATTCCCCTTCTAGATATAATCTCAAGAGTACATGTATTGACAAAAGTTCTTTGATTCATAATATCTCAAACTGGAAACAATCCAGTTGTCAATCAAATGGATGCATAAACATGTTGTGATATATAGCTATACAATGAGATGCTACAAAGTAATAAAAACATACAATATGTGACAATATAGGTGAACTCAGAAAAATTATGTTGAGTGATAGAAACCAGATACCCAAAAAATTAAATACGGCATGTGACATTCAAGTGTAGGCAAATTAATCTAGATTGACAGAAAGCAGAACAGGGTTGTGTTGGAGGTATAGATGGATAAGGAACACAAGGGAACTTTCTGAGATGATGCAGATTTTGTACTTATTAATCTAATATCTATAAACATTTATTAATGTTGCGTTTAATAGTTAAAAGGAAAAAAGAAAGAGCACAAGCAAGAGCTACTGAACTTTGCAAGACAGAAATAAAAACTAGTAAGTGAAGGAGCTCATTTTAAAACTCCCTCTACCTGACACCAAAGTCTATGCTTCTGGCCGTTCAAGTTTATCGTTTCCACAAATACCAACCAATGTGCCTGATATAAGGTGCGTTCTTGAAGTAGGTATTAAACAAATGTCTCTGGAATTGAATAGACCCGAGGAAGAGGGGATGGATCCATTCCAATTCATTTTTGTGTGACCTTGCTTCTGTAACAAAGAACAGTGCAGCTTAATTTCTCTGCAGTTCCCTGAATAATCCCCCACTATATATATTCTTCCATTGCCAAAAAGCCAGATGCTCTTTCTTTTATCTATATTTGTTCAGTAGTTGGGTAGTGCATGCTATTAATTTGTCAATTGGGATTCATATTTATTTCTTCATGATCCAAACAATACTGATTCTACTGGGGCAAAGAGAAGTTGCTGTTGTTTTGTTTTGGTCCCCAAGACTATTGTGTAAAACCTCAGTCTGTACTTACATTTGCCCTTCAAAAATGTTAGAAGACAAATATCCTTGTTTTTTCTTAATTTTGTTGTAAATCTCAAACTGCTGTAAATTAATATCTGAAGATAAAAATCCTTGTTCTTTCTCATTTGCATGGCATTCCACATCACAACCCCACACCAGAAAAACCATGAAAACTTTCAGAAGGTAACTAAATGTTCTTATATTTTAAATAATAATTCTGCAAATGGAAAATATAAGTGTTCGTGATTGTTATAATTATTTTTTTAAATATATTTTTATTGTTATTTATATCTTTTACATTTTGTATTCCCCTTGGGTAACCCACCACCAATTCACCTGTGATCCATCTCCGTGGTCCCTTGTGTTCTTTTCTACTCCATTTTGTGCCCTTATCCTCCCCCTCCCCCAACCCCCCAAGTGTCTCTCTCCTGTTTGGTTTCCTTATAGTCCTGTTATAAGTGAAACCATTCGATATTTTTCTCTTTCTTTCTGGCTTGTTTCACTGAGTATGATCCCCTCTAATTCCATCCATGTCACTGCAAATTGCATGTGTTTATCTTCTTTGAATGCTGAATAGTATTCCATTGTGTATATGTACCACATCTTCTGGATCCAATCATCTATTTTTGGACATCTGGGTTGCTTCCATACCTTTGCTAATGTGAGCAGTGCCACAATGAACATACGGGTGCATGTATCCTTTTGGATTAGTGTTTTTGTGTCCTTTGGGTAGATTCCCAAAAGTGGTATTGCTGGGTCATATTGAAGCTCCATGTTTAGCAGTTTGTGCTGGGAAAACTGGACAGCCACATGCAAAAAAAGAAGCTAGACTACTGTCTCACACCCTGCACAAAAACCAACTCAAAATGGATAAAAGACCTAGAAGTAAGACCTGAAACCATAAAATTTATAAAAGAAAATATAGGCAAAACTCTACACGATATACATCTCAGCAAAATCTTTAATAACACATCCCCCAAAGCGAAGGAAGTGAAGGACAAGATAAACAGATGGGATTACATCAAAATAAAAAGCTTCTGTACAGCAAAAGAGACATTAACCAAAACTAACAGACACCCTACCAACTGGGAAAAGATCTTTGCACACAATACATCCAATAAAGGACTGATAACAAATATTTACAAGGAACTCACACAACTCAACAAAAACAAATCTAACAATCCAGTCAAAAAATGGGCAGAAGAGCTCAAAAGGCACTTCTCCAAAGAAGAAAAGCAAATGGCCAACAGATACATGAAAAAATGCTCAACATCACTTATAATCAAGGAAACGCAAATCAAAACCACTATGAAATACCACCTCACACCTATGAGGATGGCACACATTAAAAATACAGGCAACAACAAATGCTGGAAAGGATGTGGAGTATAAGTTAATTCTTTAATTGATATGGGTACATTAATTTTCAACATATCCAAGTCTTCAAAAATATTTTGGAGGGAGGGGCCTCCCTGGTGGCGCAGTGGTTGAGCGCTGCGCTGTGGAGCCGGCCGCAGCGCGCAATGCGAGTTCGACGCCCAGCCGGGGAGAATCCCACATGGTGCGGCAGACCTCTCCTGCCTCGCCCGTTGCTCCCATCAGCAGTGTATTTCTGATCTGTCTGTTCTGCTCCCCACTCTGTCTCTGGTGAACCATCTCGCCACCCCACGCCTCTGGCCTGTACCCCAGCTTGTATGTATAAATAAATAAATCTTAAAAATATATATATTTTTTGGAGGGAAAAACCCAACATGTCATTAGTGCCTACTGTATACATTTGGATTTCACATAATATAAGTAAGCCTATAAGAAATTATAAAGTTGAGGTTATAAGAAATTAAGAAAACTATTGGCACCACCTCGATTATTCAATACCAGTGGCCTTATTTTAACTCACCATGCTAGAGCAAAAAGAATTCTTACATTGGGAAAGTGCCGACTTTCCAATAATATCCTTCTTAACCTGCTCTCCTCAAAGTTGGGGGTGTGTGGGTTAAGGCTAGTTTTTGAACACTAAAGTTGAAATCTAATGCCCTGTTATTCTAACAAGAGAACAGAATTGGCTCATCTTTTTTTTGTTTGTTTGTTTCAATGTTATAGTTTATTTTTTTATTGTTATTTATGTCTTTTACATTTTGTATTTCCCTTGGGTAGCCCACCACCAATTCACCCGTGATCCATCTCCATGGTCCCTTGTGTTCTTTTCTACTCCATTTTGTGCCCTTATCCTCCCCTCCCCCCCTCCCCCCCGGCTGAGTGTCTCTCTCCTATTTGGTTTCCTTATAGTCCTGTTATAAGTGAAACCATTCTCACTTATAACAGGACTATAAGGAAACCAAATAGGAGACAGACACTCAGCGGGGGGGTGGGGGGGAGGCGGAGGGAGGGAAGGAAAAGCGCACAAAATGGAATAGAAAAGAACACAAGGGACCATGGAGATGGATCACGGGTGAACTGGTGGTGGGCTACCCAAGGGGAATACAAAATGTAAAAGACATAAATAACAATAATAATATACATTAAATAAAAAAAAATAAGTGAAACCATTCGATATTTTTCTCTTTCTTTCTGGCTTGTTTCGCTGAGTATGATCCCCTCTAATTCCATCCATGCTGCTGCAAATTGCCTGTGTTTATCTTCTTTGAATGCCAAATAGTATTCCATTGTGTATATGTACCACATCTTCTTGATCCAATCATCTATTTTTGGAAATCTGGGTTGCTTCCATACCTTTGCTATTGTGAACAGTGCTGCAATGAACATACGGGTGCATGTATCCTTTTGGATTAGTGTTTTTGTGTCCTTTGGGTAAATTCCCAAAAGTGGGATTGCTGGGTCATATGGGAGCTCCATGTTGAGTAGTTTGAGGAATCGCCATACAGCTTTCCATAGTGGCTGGACCAGTTCACATTCCCACCAGCAGTGTAGAAGAGTTCCTTTTTCTCCACATCCTTTCCAGCATTTGTTATTGCCTGTATTTTTAATGTGTGAGAATTGGCTCATCATTTTGCTTTTTGTCACCCACGGTGAAGCTGTGGTAAAAACTGGAGTAGACAGGTGTGCCGGACTTGTCAGGGCCTTGCTCCAGCTCCCTGGACTGCGCACACGTGTGGGCACTTTGAGGGAGCTGCAGTTCTACTCTGAAAAGGCAGAATGCACAGTAGGAAGGCAGTGAGTAGAGAAGAGATTCGTTAACAACCGAAAAAGTCATAGTGATTTAAAAAAACAACACACAGTTAAGCTAGGGATCAATTCCATTAGCTCCAATGGTATTCTAATGGAAAATGAATTAGCTTGCCTTGAAGGACAGTTACAACTCAAGTCAGAGGTAATGTTCTTGCAGAAAACATCATAAACCCGGTTCTCCTATCCTCACTGATACATCATCTTTTTTTTTTTAAGGTGAGAAGAGACCTATTCTATTTTTTTACGATTTATTTATTTATGCATACAACCTGGGGTACAGGCCAGAGGTGTGGGGCAGCGAGAGGGTTCACCAGAGACAGAGTGGGGAGCAGAACAGGCAGATCAGAAATACACTGCTGAGGGGAGCAGCGGGCGAGGCAGGAGATGTCTACCGTGCCATGTGGGAATCTCCCCAGCTGGTCGTCCAACTCGTGTAGCGGCTGCCAACAGCTCCACAGCACAGGGCTTTAACACTGCGCCACCAGGGAGGCCCCATACATCATAATTTTACGGTAAGGCAAGCATAAATGATGTGGTCCACTTTTTTAAGGAAGGAGATTATGGAATAAAATTGATAGAACAGCATGAGGAAAGATACTAGACAAGTTTTACTAGACTTATCAAATGTGCTTTCAAAACATCAGATGCTCACCTAACTTCAAGAGTATTTTTGAGGTGTAGACGCATGGTAACTTCTCACTTTTCAACTGGAAAAATTTAGACACTATAATCAAATTATTTAGCCAAGCCTTATACGGGTTTGTGGCAGAGACAGATTTGCCAACCCCATGCCCTGTCAGTTGCTTGCTGGACTTCTGTGTGTCCTTCTGCCAGAAAACCCTGCACATGCCTGTGGTTGCTGGGCTGGGCTGGAGTAAAACAACATTGTTTTGAATTATTGCCTTCTCCAAAAAGTAGTAGGTGATGTCCCCAAAGAATGATGATGTACCAAATAGAGAAGATAATTTAAAGAGTATCTAAGAAGACAAACAGCTACAAATGAGACTCAAGAAGAACCACTTCGATCCTGACACTGATTTCTCGTGTCCATCACGTTTCTCTGAATATTTAAGAATTAAATGACTATGCAGGAGGAATGAGGCTGCCTTTCCTGTTGCAGCAAAGGATTTTTTACATTGAAAATTCCATGTCTGTCTTCTCAGGTCCCACTGGAGAGAAAGAGAGTTGTTTTTTTTTTTTTTTCCTCTTCAAGTCTTTTAGATCAGAAATACTTTTTTGGATTAACCTGTCTGACCCATAATGCCTGCTGAAGGCATTGAAAAAAATGAGAATTACTTTGAATTTTGAATGCACGGGAACTGGTGTGTGCAGACTTCCCTGTTTCTGGCAGTCACCTCGCCCAGTGGAAATACTGAAAGAGCACCTGGCACCTAGAGCAAGAGATTGTCTTTCTTTAAATTCTTCATCTCTTGAATTTTGAACTACAAAGGAATGATGGAATGGTAACTGTTCCAGTCTTTCCCTCCTTCTTTAAGAAAAGGAGAACATTTTAATCAGCACAGATTAAAATGATTCAACAATCATTTGAGTCAACAAATCTCCCCATTCAGGTACCTTTTACTTGTCTGCCCTTTGAAATGTAGATGAAATGTTTCTACAGCGATTGATTTGGAGTCTGACCCAGTTTTCTGGGCTGAAGTGGGACACGGTTTACAGGGCTCCCCAGAGGGAGGGAAGGAAGTCATTTGAATTCAGGCTCTGGAGTTGGATAGACTTGGACTCAGTCCCCATCTCTGCCCTGCTCCATCTCACACACACCAGACACATTTCCTAATCAGTACAACTGGTATTATAATGGGAAGTAGCTCAGATTTCCCTCTTAATATTATCTGATATAGTGTCTGAAAGTATCAAGTGAATGATTTATTTGTTTTAATAAATACTAGCCATTGCTATTACCATTACTCATGTAGGAAGGATTGATAAGATTTCGGAGCCAGATCTCTAATGTTGGAAGGTATCATCCAATGATAAAGGGCCCTAACATGTCCAGGCTGATGTTAGGAGAAGGTCAGTGAGATATAAGGAAGGGCAAGAAAACCAGTGGAAGGGATGTGGGAGAAAACCAGTCATTGTAGGAGTTAGATATGGAAACTAGCCAAGTTATCAGGAGCCAGTGCCGGAAAATGACCCCGGTAGATGTAACTCAGGGAGCTGATGGAGACACAGGCTGGGGGGCAAGCAGAGAAAGTGGGTCCCAAACCACTGTGCAGAACGCACATGGTGCTGCTCGAAGACAAATCCAGAGTGGCCCTGCCTTTGTGAACCCTTCAAAGACCCTGGTGTTGCTTATACTCAAAAAAAGACATAACGCATCAGTCTACCTATTCTTCACATTAGTGCCTCCACATTTAGAGTTAGGGAAAAATAAGTCTGATGAGTAGAAGGATTCAGTAGCGCAAGCACATCCTTTCACCCTCTAAATGGGTGTTGGTTGCGTTCACCATGACTCAGAGGGTGGAAGACCCCTGAGGACTAGAAAGATAAGGAGACCACACTGGCTGACCAACCACTCTTTCCAGTATAAGAGGATAAGATCAACGACGAATGTATTGTCAGAACCAACAGAACCTGTGTGAGTCATTCCGACATGAGTCAGGCTTAGAAGGTAGTTTGGAAAGGTCAATAGTGAGACTGACTCAGTCATCTAGCACCTGAGAACCCATATTGGAAGGCATCTGCCTGGACCCCATGGCAGCCCCCTCCCCCCATTTATCTCTGTGCTCTCAGAACACTTAAAAGAAAGCTGGAGTTTGATCCATTTGGAATGAAAGCAGTTCCCCTGATCTTAATGGTTTCAATAATTCCAGACTTGAAAGGGAAAAGATAATATGGGGGGTTTGCTTTGGAAAAAGGGGGACGTCCATAAGGCAGGTACTATTGGCCCCATCTTCCCACCTGCAGTCAGAGTAGGACTCCTGAGTTCTCAGGTTTGGGGGACAGCAGAAGGGTGCATCTTTGAACGTCTTCCTTAAAACTGACTCAGTTTGGGCCTCCCTGGTGACACAAGGGGTTAAGTGCAGCACTATGACGCTGTCAGCAGCCACTGCAGCAGGAGTTCCATCCCCAGCAAGCACATGGCACAGCAGACCTCTCCTGTCTTGCCCACTGTTCCCCTCAGCAGTGTATTTCAGTGGATCCGCCTGTTCTGCTCCCCGCTCTGTCTCTGGTGAATCCTCTTACACACACCTCCCACCTCTGGCCTATACCTCAGCTCTTGTATGCATAAATAATTTTTTTTAAAAAAAGCATACATATGGGTTTATAAATCCATATGTAATATTATTTTATAAAGAGAAATTTTGAAAAAAATTGAGAAAATAGCATTCTAGCAAAACCACTTTGGGACTTTTGGCCTGTTTTCTGTCAGGAGTCCTCTGCTATTAAATGTCATCTAGTTGCTCCTCCCTCAATTTTTATTATAAAACAGAATTTGAGGATCAGCTCCAAGTGTAGATGTACATTTTGGGGCTTGGAGGAAGTGAAGAAGGAAACTGCCCAGGGTGTTGGTGGCAAGATGTGAGCCCCAGTGCTTGTACGTGTGCTTCGTTAGCTGCTCTGGCTCTGAGAGGAACCCCAGCGCTCTTTCTGCAATTATTCATTGTCCTCCGTGACCTCATAGACCAATCAGGAATGACTGAGACAAGGATAAGTGGAGCAGTAAGCAACTGGTGGAGCAGTGCATGCACACACACACACACACACACACACACACACACACACACACACACAGAAGTACAATAACAACCATCTCCACTTACTTCCTTTTTCCTTCATGGAATAGACAGTCCATGAGAAACACTGAAATTCTAATTTTGTATATTAGACATTATGGTTTTTATCTAACCCAATATTGAAATATAGCATTTTCTATATGCCAGGTAACCATTCTAAATATTTTATCAATTGACTTATTTTATTCTCTTCACAACCTATGGGGAGGAGATTACTTCACAGAAGAGATGACTGAAAGCAGAAAGATCACATCATTTACATATCCACATCCCAGAGCTTGTATATGGCAGCACTGGGGCTCAGATACAGCAGCCTGAACCCCAGTCTCTGCTCTTAATCCCCACCACACACACTTCCTGTTGTTGAGGTTTTGAATAATGGAAACAGAAAGGAGTTGCGCTGGTCCAGCCCAGCACTCTCTTTGGAGGTGCCCCAGTCATTCTTCTTAGAAGGTGGAGAGGGTTCCTATTCTCCTGAAGTCACCCGAAAAGTAATTCTAAAGTTGGTATGGACCTTTCTTGGGATTATTTCTTTCCTGTAGTCATTTCCTGGCCAATTAAAAATATTTAGGTAATAGAATAATCTAAACATCTCCGAATTAGGAAGTTGAGATAAAAGAGTGGAGTTTCACGAGCCAAAACACAGGTTCACTAGCACAAAATCACCACAAATCCCTTCAAATAAAATAAAGATGTATCTCAAAGGAAAGAGTTCAGTGTTGAGCTGATGCAGGTTCAATGTAAGGCAAGTTTCTTAGGAAGCTACAGATGAGGGAATCCAGAGGGAAAAACTCTCAGCTGGAAATTCCCTGTGGGAGAAACTGCACCCTGAGAATTAAGTACCTTCAGGTGAAATGTGCTCCATTTCCACTGAGTGGGAGTGGAAGAAGAGGGGAGGAGAGGGGAGGGAAGGGGAAGGAAGGGGAGGGGAGGGGGAGAGACAGAAGGGGAAGGGAGGGGAGGGAAGGGGAGGGGAGTTGACTGGCACTCACAGCAGCAATACATGTTCTCTCCAGCTGACACCCAGGAACAGCTGGCTCCCAAACCTCATCCCTATACAAAGGATGCCCTCTTTTTACTGATGGGGAAACTGAGACCCCAAGGGACTGTGTCTCAAAAACATGCTCAGGTGTTCAAAATATCCTAATAAGCTATTCCTTAAATCTTTCCTTTTTCCTTCCTTTCTCCCTCCTACCCCCTCTTCCTCCCTTCCTTCTTTCCATGTCTTCCTTCCTGAATTCTTCTTTCCTTCCTTTTTCCTTCCAACTCTTTCTGTCAGTTGGTTTAGACAATTTTTAAAAACTGTTTTCTTGGGGATTATTAAAGGATAAGCCACATTCTCAATAGCAATAATTTAATAGGTGCTACCCTTTTTAGGCAACTACTATTTTCAAGACAGTTTATATGCATAATTTTAACACAAATAAAATACTCCAACAAGTGGTGTTGTTAATTTTATTTTATAATCCAGATAACAGGTTCTCAGAGGGAAGGAAATTGCTAAGCGTCACACAGTGACTTTGTATGAGAGCTGGAACCAGAAATGGGGCTCACATAGAGGGAAATCCACGCTCCTTCCTCACACAGTCCGTCCTAGAAACTTGGAAGACAGTTAGACTTGGTGTATATTTGATGTTTAAAATTACATGCTTGGGGCCTCCCTGGTGGCACAACGGGTTAAGTGCAGCACTATGAGGCTGTCCAGAGCCACTGCAGCACAAGTTCGATATTCGGCCAGGGAGATTCCCACATGGCGCAGCAGACCTCTCCTGCCTCGCCCGCTGCTCCCCTCAGCAGTGTACTTCAGTAGATCCACCTGTTCTGCTCCCCACTCTGTCTCTGGTGAATCCCCTCACCACTCCACACCTCTGGCCTATGCCCCAGCTTGTATGCATAAATAAATCAATCTTTAAAATAAAACAAAATAAAATTACATGCTTATAGCTACAACTATTTAACTCAAGACCAAATGTTATTTTTCTGTATCATTTGTCTTAACTGAATCTAATATGTTGTCTGTTGGCTTCTTTATCTATGTGTGAGCATGAAGAAAAAAATAATTTTATGATGCGTGTGTTCCTGAAGCCAAGATTCAATGGCCAATGAATGAGCAAAGTGGCCTCTTAAAAATTATGTAATGGCCATAATGGCCACCACCTCCCTTTACAGTCTATAAAACATCTTCAGAACAAGGGTCTTATAGAATGGAAGACCCCAGGAGCTCAATGCTTAATGCCGCAAGGTGATTTCCCATGCTTCATGAAGATCCCTTCAGACCCCAGTGCTTTGTGTTACTCCCTCCACCAAGTTACTCCCTCCACAGTAATTAAACTGTGTGACATCCTTTCTCCCACACTTACTCCATGGCTTCGCTAATGGGAACCTCAGGCAGACTGGTGTGACTAGCAGAGCCAGGTGTGGGGTATAAATCTACCCTTAGGATTGGAGACAGGCATGGAAGAAGAAATCTCTCTATGTGCCTCTGAGTAACTCTTTCAGGAAGAGCGAAGCCAAATAGCTAATGGGTAAAAAACTCTATTTCAGCTTGACATTGGTGCTATTGAATAGAGAAAATGTCCCAAAAGAAGGAAACTGTGAACTTTGTGGTACTTGGTACTCTTCCAGAGTATTAACGCTGAACAGTTATCCACTTAGTATCTGGAGCATTCCAAGAGTTTGCACACATCGCTCATCACTTGTCTGGCATGATGCCAGTAATAATCCTTCACACATACTTCACTGAGTCGTGCGCCAGTGGGCGGTGGTGTCGTTCTGTGTCTGTGTGTTGGTCTTATTGCTTCATGACTCTGACGCTGAGATTCTTTCTTTTGGGTGGTTTGGGGACAGGAGAACAGAACTGGAGTTCACCTACCAGATTAGATGTCAGTGACCCCCAAACGGTTAAGTCTGGAGCGTGAATGGGTGTGCTTCCTTCCAGAAAGCCAGATCATGATGGGACTTTGGGTAGCAGTTTGTGAGCACCAGCAAAGGAACTTCCCCATCTGGGTACCAGGTATATGCAATTACTCCTGGACAGCCAGGAAAAGGATAGTGCTTTCTCTCTCTCTCTCTCTCTCTCTCTCACTTGTGCGCTAACATGCTCTCTCTCTCTCTCTCTCTCTCTCTCTCTCTCTCTCTCTCTCTCTCTCTCCCCCCTTCTCCTTCTTTCTTTTCTGGGACCATGGAAATATGAATACATTCCAGGATTCTATAATGAAAGTACTAAGTGCTCATTGTGGAAGCAGAAAGATGGAAATGTTTATAGAAGAAAACAAAAGGCACCAGGAAATATACTACACAGATAAATGCTATTAATATGTTTTATATAGCTTTCTAGCTCATTTCTACTATGTGTGGGAACAAAGACATGAAATTATGAAGCCTTCCATTGTGTTTCATCCTATAAATGTAAATAGAACTTATCATGAGATAATGTTGACCTGTGAGAACTAAATAGTAATATTTCCCATTAGCCAGCTTAAAATCTTCTTATTTTAGCATGATTTTGTAAAACAATTTTAGTATTGGGGCAAGTTTATTTTTAAAGGTATTAAATATTTCTGTGGGGCCTTCGTGGTGGCCTAGGAGTTAAGTCTCAGCACTAACACTGCTATGTCTTGAGTTCAATCCCCAGTCAGGCAGCTAACCCACATATGGTGCAGCAGACCTATCCTGGCTCATCCACTGCTCCTGTTTTGCTCCCCCCTCTGACTCTGGGAAATCCTCTCATCCCCCAAATCTCTGGCCTACATCCCAGTTTTTCTATGCAAAATTTTTTTAAAAGTATAAAATATTTCTGTATATTGTCATCATTGTCCAATCAATATTCTTTAGCAGTAGGATTTTAATATTTGCATAATATTTTCTCATTGAGACTAGATCTGAATCTTTTAAAAATGTTTCCCCTGGGGACCATTTTCTTTTGGAACAATGAAAATAGTACACTAAAAATAATTTAAAAAAAACTGCTTCCCTGCTATTGAACACCCAAATTGTTTCCATTATTTGGTACTATAAGTAGCAGGGTGTGATTTTTGTATAAGAATATTTGTCAACACCTCTGATAAGATTGTCAGAAGTAGAGCTATTAAGCTAAAGCACTTTTTAAAGTCCTTTCTACATCCTTCCCTGTTTCTATAATCCTTCTCAAATTGATTCAATGAATTTACTATATCCAATTATCAGTTAAAAATGCCTTATATTATTGATATTATCATTTCCTTTCCTCTCTACAGATTTGAGAACAGGGTATAAAAAAAAAACAAAACACTTTAGACTATAAATTCCTAAGTTTTACTTTGGATTAGGAGGTATAAAGCAACAACAGAATGTCATGCTTGCCCTAAAAATGAGGGGGGAAAACAACCAGTCTATAAAATCATAACTTTTCTTGAACAATCAAAAACTTGAGGTTGTAAGTCAAACAAATAGAAAAATTACCAAGGGGTGACAAGACTGGAGAGTTGGGGCACATGGACTTTTCATCTTTGGCAGAACATGGGAGGATGCAGCTGCCATAAAAGAGGGAAAGAGAAAATGAACCAACAATTTTGAAACACATTAAAAGCAGAGTGCAAGCCAGCACACCAGTTTAGAATACCCAGAAATCCCACACATGGCAAGTTCACACTCATACGCGCCTCTCATCTCTGCAGGCTTCCACCAGATGCTCGTAAGATTTAAAGTAAACATATCATGGAGGGTTTTGAAGCCCTGAGGGTTACGACAGCGATCATAACACTACAGCTCTACCCTAGTACTGATGACAGGGACTCAAGCAGCCGAACTATAGCCACACAGAAGAGGGGTGTCCTTACCAAATGCTCCTTGCCTTGGTATTTATCATTCTTCCACATGTAATATTGGGCATTCAATAAATAGTATGAGATACATAAAATTAAAAACAGAAAAATTACCTGTTGTCCAGGGATGAATTGGCAATAGAGTAAGATATAGAAATATAATTATTGAAGGAGTAAGTTAGGAAATGGGTATATAGAGGTGGTCAGTTAAGAACAGGGTGCCCCAAACCCCAAGTCCATTTATCATCCTGATTGAGAAACAATTGCAACCAGGAGGGCTCTGGAACAATCGCAGACCTCAATTCAATTAAAAATGGAATGTTCAGAACACCAACATAATAGCACAATAGCAACTGACCAAAGGTGATTTCAGAAGTGCAGGCTGGGTAAGTGGGAAAACGCAGTGGGCCTCAGTAACCTAGGAGACCCCTGCAGGCCAAGCCAACCAGCAAGACACACAACTCAGAGACACCCAACAACCAACCCCCCCCCCATTCCTGCCTGCTGTACCTATATATGCACCTGCTTCTTGTCACCTCAGTGCTACTCACTCAGAACCTCTCTCCACTTGGAGGGCTTTCCTGTCCTTCTCTTATCTATCAATAAGTCTCCTGCTTTTCTGTAACTTTGGTCTCAATGTTGAATTGTTTCCTCACTGAAGATAAGAATTAGAGACCATCTGGGGCCCTCATACTCTGGGTCTACTCCCAAAACCCCAATTCATTATCAAACAGAACCTCTAAAACAACTAGTACTGACTTCTGGATGTAGTGGGATAAGACCCCATCGATGCCCCACCCTGAGGAAAAGGACTAAACTCAGACATGTTACGAAACACCAACTTCCTGAAGATACTGGAAAATGACTGGAATCGGAGAGGCGGTGGCGGGAGACTTTGCTTGCTGGAAGGAGGCGTGTGAAGTGTTCCACAGAGAGTTCCTGTCGCCAGTGTCCAGCCCAGGTTCCGTGAAATTCAGACTGAGCATGGTGGTGACTGAGGCTCTTTGGAAGAGTCTGGGAACTTTCTGGCATGGAAAACCAGAAATCATGAATGTTGAAAGAGTGAGGGAATTCTAGAAGGAAAAAGAGCCAGAGAAGTCATCCCCAAACCTGTCTATCTACTTTAGATCCATAGAGAGTGTAGGTGGGAGTAAATTCCACATAGTTCAGCAAAAACGAAAGATCTGGATTGAAACCAGACTTACTGCTCAAGAAATGAGTTTTTAGTCCGACCCAACTGTGAATTTTGCCTTTTCCATGCGATACCGGTTCTGAAGTTATTTTATAGAGACTGAGCATCACATCATCACCAAGGGGGTCACACTCCTTCCTCAGTTTCCTCCTTCCTTCAATGGCATTTCAATTGGAATCATGACCTTCAGCACTTTTATATCATAAAATGTGGCCACACAGACAAAAAGTCAGGATCCCACACCTCCTTTTTCTCTTCTCTTGAAAATGTGTTTCATTTTCTTGGTCTTTTTTGACTATAGAGTGGACATAAGAGATTCTGGATTCTATTTTTTTCCTCCAATAAATATTATTTCTTCAAACAATATAATTATTACTGTCAATGGATTTATAACTTGGTTTAAGCATCATATTAAAGCTATAACAAAGAATAAGACAGAAAACATCTTCAGCCTCTGTACGAAAAATAGGAATAAGAAACAACGAATAAGTAAACAAACAAGTAAAACATTTCTGATACACTTAGTGCAGTGAAGGGGTCAGAGAGTAAATATTTCAGACTTTGCAACTATTCATGAGGCATTGTCACATCAAAGCAGTCATTGATGATATATAAATGCATAAGCTTTAGACTATGTTTCTATGAAGCTTTATATAAGATGCTGATGGCAGACTGGTTTGGCTCTTGGGTCAAAATTTTACAATCCCTGTGTCAGGGAATAAAACACTTTCTTCTCAAACTGATACCAGGCAAATGGGGCTTCAAAATTGGCCGAAGGCAGTGCCCAAATTGCTTATCGGTCATTATCTTGGTTCTGCACCCACACGCACAATTGCAAAACTACTCAGGCTTAGGGAACAATAACAATGGGATTTATTTAACAAACAGGGAAAAGCAAAGGATTACTGAAGTCAATATATGGCCATTTACCTTACTTAAAGCAATATCCAGTCCTTTAAGTCCCAGAAAAGTAACAAAGGTGGTGTCTTCCCACCACTGTTGATGCCGCTGTTGATGTTGAGCTCTTCTTCCAAACAATAGGCCACATTTCCAAAATGGTGTTATCCTTCTTCTGCAGACGTGCAACAATCAGACTGTAGGCCAGGTTCCAACTCACGAGGACGACGCAGAACACAACTGAAGATTCTCCTGGAACTGCCATGGTGCCCCAGCACAGCACCAGGCCAACAACACTGAAAACAGCAACTACAGCGGCCAGACGGCCCAACAGACTGCACTCACGCATTTTAGGAAGGCGCCCAGTTCGGGCCTCTGCCTTCTTTCTTCAGCTGCAGTAAAAACAAAACTGGGAGCAGTTTCCATTGCTCAGCTACTTGCAAAGCCTCCAAAGTCACTGGCCCCAAAGTCACTGAAGATTCCAAAAATGCTCAGTCTGAATTTCTATATTCTGGAGGCTCAAAAACTTCTGGCGTCTGATTTCCAAACTCTCAATCTTCGTGGCTACATTTTCTGCCACTGATTCGCTGATTCCTCTATTCCTCCATCATGGAGACTGCTTCTTTTTTTCCTACATCATGGCGACTGACTTCCCCTTCTCCTTCAGTCCCTTTTACTCCTCATCAAAATCGCCACCCGAAAATGCAAACTTAGCATTTTCCCTGGGGCTATTCATTCTCATCAGCAAACCCCCTCCAGAGGGCACCAATTTTACTGGACTTTGGACTCAGCCCGGTTACAATACTTTAGATAGAGTGGTGAAAAAGAGCTCTCTGAGGAGAAATATTTCAGCTGAGACTTTAGAAAATACACTGTATTTTGGGAAAAGAAGCAGTAAGTAGAAGTTTCTGAAAGTGCAGAAAAGCCTTAGGTTGTTTCAGAAACTCAGAATGCCTGTGCCTGGAGGGCGTGTGGTCAGCAAGCGGCCACTTAAGATTGGGGAGTAGGGCCTCCCTACTTGCACAAGGGGTTAAGTCTCAGACTATGAAGCTTTCACAGCCACTGCAGCATGAGTTCAGTACTGTCCAGGGAGCTTCCACATGGCATAGGAGACCCCTCCTGTCTCACCCGCTGTTCCCCTCAGCCGTGTATTTCAGTCAATCTGCCTGTTCTGCTCCCTGCTCGGTTTCTGGTGAATCCTCTCACCACCCCTAAGCCTCTGGCTTATATCCCAGCTCTTGTATGCATAAATAAATAAATCTTAAAAAAAAAAAAAAAGGTTGGGGAGTAGACAAGAAAGCCATTCTGCACTCCTAGGTCAGCATGAGGAATTTATATTTTCTTTCCAGTGCCAGGGAGAGTCAGTGAAGGGCTTTACAATAGAAATTGAGAGAAGTGACCTCGCATACAATTTAAAGGTGAGGCAGTCCATTGTGAGAGAAGGTGGAGGGGCCTAGGGGAGCCATGATGAGTCCAGCCTGGGGGCATCTGCAAACATCCTGAGAGAGGCAGTTAAACCTTTACTTGGTGTTAGTATACGCTACTATTATTTGAAAACTATGAGCCGCCCTGGGAGGTTTTAGCATTCCTAAGAAGTTGTTACTATTACTATTCAAAATTAAAATCTAGGAACCAAAGTTAACTTATTCTGCTTGTATTGTTCTCCAATAAGTATTGTTTTGGAGTTGGGATGTAAATAAGGGAAGACTGATTCCCAAGTCTGCCTTAGCTATTCTCCTTTAGTCCTCCGACCTTAGTACAACACCCCTTCCCGCCACTGTTTACAACTGAGCGGTTTCCAGAATTCTTTGGGTCGATCCACCATGATTAGCGGGAAGTCATTGCACTTTTAACTTACTAAAGCCAAAAGCCTTGCTGCTGACCTGCCTGTGGGGACACCAGCTTGCTCCAGCAGGAAACGTCTCACTCCGAGAGCATCTGCCAGAGACTTCCACAGCTGAAGCCTGATTGAGAGAGGCTCAGAGCAGTGCAAGTCATGGAGATAATATGATTCTGTTACAGGGAAGCCCCCATATAAAATGGGGTGCCTGACTATGGGTCCTCACCTGTGCACTTAAAAGGGACTTATAATAAGCCTCAACTGCAGGCACGCACAATAAAATTAATAAAGGGTTTATTTACAAAAGGAAGGGAAAAAGAAAGGGAATAAATTGGTGAATGCGTCCTACCAGTTCTGCTGATTTGGAATCCCAATGCGCACTAAAACCCGGTGATTAGCCAAGAGATCCCCAAAGCCCACATGTCTGCTTATAGACCAAACCTGGCTGCTAAACTCCAACCTCAGTTCCCAGCATCCTCCCTTCGGTGATGGTGGCATTATGGGATTTGTAGTCCTTGGTTTCTTGGTTCTCTTTGGTCTGAGGTGGGGGTGGGGTCCGTAAAAACCTATCTGTGGAGTTTGTTCAGGCCATCCTTTCTCCCCCAACATTTCTTCAGAAGAGATTGTGTGGAAAACATCAAAAAGACTTAAAATGGCAATTTCTCTTTATCCTTATTGACCCGTTACACTAGTTTGTCTTAATCTATGGGATTTATTTATTTATTTATTTTTAACCAAGCAGCAAGCACTTTCTGAAGTTACGACTGTCTCACACAATTCATGGCATTTGAGAGAAATAAATACTGGGAGCTGGGAAGTATTTGCAAGCTCACTCAGGCTGGTAGTTTTCAAACGGGGCTTGAAGGATGCCAAAGAGCCAAGGGGAGCAGAGATGGAAACTCAAGAATAACAGGTCACCTTCAACTCAAGAACTTTATTTTGTGGATGAATTTTTGGGGAGGCCAAAAGACGATTCCACTAATAAAAATTTCTGGTCCTTGTACAGCAACCATCCCAGACAAGGTAGGTTCATCATCGGTTCAAGCAGCCTCTTTGTTCTCTTTCCCATGATTTTCTCCACTGTCCTCTGCCACCACATTCTGTTCCTTCTCTCTCTGCTGACTCAGGTCTTCTATGCTCAGCCTTCAGGCCCAGGTGCGCCCACTCACGCACACCCACACCTTACTTCAGGTGCCGCCATCAGACATGCGTGCAGGACCGCAGGGGTCTATCATTGATGGGAGGGCGGAAAACCTGATTACCTCATTTTCCCTACAGTCGTACTTACCCAGTTCAAAGTCTTAATTTTTACAGAAAAGTAAATTAAGGCCCAGAGGGTTTAAATGATTTATTAACTCAGAAATTCAGTGGCAAGACCTAGAACTCTTAATTCCTTAATTTGTAACCTTGAGAATCAACGTGGTAAGAAATATTACAGAAAATATAGAGTCAACCAACTTGAATCTAAGCATAACCAGTTGTGTGCTTCAGCAAATCACTTCAACTTTCTTAACTCTCTTTGTCTGTAAAAAGTATTGAAGTAGTCTTTTGTTTCCCTCATTCTCACCCTAAGATTTTCTCTTAGACATGTGATTTTCAACAAAGTGAGGAAGGGTGAGATGAAAATGAAAAGGACAAGCTTGGGACAATTCTCACTTGCCCGTATAACTCACCAGGAGTGTTCTCCATCAGGGCAGGCTCTGTCTGTTTATTAACCAATGCAATCATCCAGTCTGGATAAGAACTTTACATGTAGAAGGAAATCCATAACCGTGTGCTTAGTATAATCTATCTAAAGATGTGAACAACCCACCTTGCTCTAGTGGATGCTAAAGTATTGCTAATGGTGTACTGCCATCTGCTGGAAATATGAACAACTGCAGATGATCCATGAAAATCAAATCGAGGGATTTTTTAATTTTTATACAGCTTTACCAATATTTATATGAATATTGCTGGAACATCATATATTTTACAATAAAGTAAAAAATATGATCTTCGTAGACCAGAAACCTCTTAAATTCCCACACCTGTACTGAGAAATCTAAATAAACCTGGGAAAAGGAAAGCTGTAAGTGAGCAGATGCACCTGAGGGAGAAGGAACAGATCAACGGGAGAGAGGCGTCCTCTTGTGGACATTCAGAGATTTTCTTAGAATGAGAAGGTGGAACTTGATCTCCTTGGCCTAAGTGAAAACTTTCCTTCAATGAGGACACGCAATGGACTATGGTGGTGGATTATGGGTAATTGGGTGGTGGGTGTACTATGGTTGTGCTATCTGATAGGGAGTGGGGGGGTTCTACCGCAATTAAAAAAAATAAATTTATAAAGAATTTTAAAAAGAAAACTTAGAGAAATTTACTTTTAAATTGTATTTATTTTTATTGATATAACATTGGTTTACAACACTGTGATTTAGGGGTACAGGTTCACCCCCTGCCTCTTTTGTCCCCACTTCTCACCCTCCCTCCTCTGTTAACCTCAGTTCTTAGAGAATCTTAGATTAATTGTGAGATTTCTGAATCCACAGAAAAATCCCAAGTGTCATTTGCTGTCAGGTCTGGTTGCTGAGCAATAAGATTTCCTTTAGCACATCCAATTTCTTCCCCCATTTTATTTTATTTTTTTTTTTTTACATTTTAAAAAGACAGGCTTATTAGAAAAAGAAGAAAAATGAGAGGCACCTGCATAGTCACAGGTGCACAGGAGAGTTGACCCCATGATATTTTCCAATAAACTCTCAGAGCAAAATCTGTTTCTTACAGTGGTCAGAATAGGTTGCTACCCTATGAGATTTCTGTGGACCTCATTTTCCTATATAGTGTGGAGTGTTCTAGAGGAACTTTAAGGCAATTACAGTTCTGAAAACCATTTGGTTTGATGAGCATCTAAGCTTTCCTGATCAAAGATAGGCCACCCCACTCCCCCCTCTTAGGATGCAGTGCCTGTGAATATGAGAACTTACCAGGCAAATGGGAACTTACAGATTTAATAAAATTAAGGATAGTGAGATGGGGATTATCCTGGATTACCCAGTTCTCAGATAACCATAAGGACACTTCTAGGAGGTACGAGAACCAAAGTCAGAGACGGCAATGAGACAAAGGGAACAGAGATTTGAAGGATAAGGCCATGAACCCAGGAATGTGGACAGACGCCCAAAGCTAGAAGAGGTGAAGAGGGGGCTCTCCCTGTTACAGGGCAGGGAGAGGGGCACCCCAGAACCCCAAACCTGCCCATTTTAAATAGGTTCTGCCATCTGCCGCATCAAGATAAAATATACAAGACCTTAAGTGGAAAAGAAACTTTAATACAAGTAGTGTAATAATACAGAAAAGACAAAGAATAATAGTTTCTAAACTAAACACCCAAAGTTACCCATCACCTCATGGGTAAAAGTCCACCCAAATGGGATTGGCCCAAAGCAAGGCCCAAAAGCCTGCCATTAGTTTCAAGGACCCATAGAAAAAGGTCAGAAACAGTCAGACAAGTCTGTGAGGAAAAGAGCAAAATCAAAATCAAGATCAGCATTGCCATTCTCACCTCCCCACGGGTCTCCCACCCACATCTGTCCCTATCAGTCCAGGCCAGCGCAGCTTCTTTACATGTCTCTCTGCTCCTGTGCCTCTTCTGGCCTCCATCCTGCTTCCTTCCTTCTTCCCTTTTTGTCCTCCTTCTCCAACTTCTTATCTCTCCTGCTCAGTTCCACCCTCCCTTGGGTGGGGCAAGGAAACTGGAACACTCCCCTTTCCTGAGGATCACCCTCTTACATCCCTAGAGCTTCCAAATGGAAGGAAGCAGCAGCAGAGACACCCTTCAGACTCACTGCAGGCCTCTGTGCACCAGAATGTTAAGAGAATACAAATTTGTATTATTTTAATGCTTAAATGTGTGGTGATTTGTTATGGCAGCAATAGGAAATTAATAATGTGTATATCTTTCATCATAAGGTTTTTAAACATAATTGGCATGCTATTCTTATTCTTCCAAAAGTAAATAATCCCTTAATATGGTAAAATGCCTTATTCAAACTTCCTTGATTTTATAGATCTAATCACCCTGTATTGTTAGCATCTGTTCAACACACCTGCTTTCCACGCTCGATCATGAGCTTAAGGAAAGGGGTTGATTCTATTCAGCCATGTTTCCTCAGCAGCGCCCAGGCCACTGCATCTAGTGGGTGTTAATCACAGCATGTTACAGGGAAATCTCTCTGTATATTGGTTTTGTTTCTCTGGAGGTCTCTGATTAATCACTGATGCAAGATACATGTATGGTGTATAATATTTGTACACAGTCACTGTATAGACACACGTACAACACGCATGCACACCCATCTCTATACTCAATGCAGTCACTGAACTGAATAAATTCTACTGCCCTCTATCAAATTAAAATTACCGCAAAGACCTAGTGACCAGATCATCCTTCAGAGAAGATACCAACCACACCCTCGTTTTCTTTAGATTTGAGGTTCGGGGTTCGCGAGAAAAGGCAATAATCTCCTTTGAACTTTTCAGTTGCTTTCTTCTCTGGAGGAAACAGATTTCCTTCCAGGTTTTCTAGGAGAAATATTTCATTTGCCTGAACAATATGGAACAATTTTTTAAGAGAAAGAATATTTCGTGAAACCTAGCAGCTTGTTTTCTTGAATTCTAGGGAACAGTACTATTATTATTCCAGAAACGTTAGCTCTTGGATTCCAGCCCACTCCCTGCCAAACTTCCAGAGGTTTGTGCTAACGAGAATGAGGAAGGAAGGATGGGCTAAGGTGCAGGCCGGTCCTGGTTATGCCGTGGGGACTGGGAAGAAGTCAGGTTTGCCTGTGGTTATGCTCTCAGAAAGCTCGAAGATACAGTGACATTCACGCTGGTGAGGCTGGCTGGTAGAAGGAGGCGAATGAAAACAAGGAGCCGCTCTGGATCACCTACTTCCCCTCTGTGAGTTCGGCCACTTTTCGCTCCAAGTACAAGAGAAGTGAGAGATGGAAGAAAACTCAAAATTAGGGAGAGTATTGTAAACTTCAAGTGCTTTGATGGACTCAAGACTGATTATGCAAAATGGGAGAACAAATATTTGGAAAAAAGATCCTTTAAAGAAAAATATTTCCCAGTGAATTGGGAATTATTTGAAAGAAGGAAAACGATAGCTCTGAAAGCCTCCCTAAACCTGCCGTGGATAAGGATAAAAAACAACCAACCAACACACTCACTGATTTTTCTGTAGCTGCAGCAGAGGCCAAGTATGGTATTTTCTGATTCATGGTTGGAGTGCTTGCTTGGGAAGAACATGTCCTTCTTACAATTCTGAGTTCTTTATTTTAAAATAAATTTCCATTTACCAAAAAAAAGTAGATGAGCTATTAGCTTCAGGTTTAAATGTTGATTGAATGTAAGCTAATCGGGGTAGTAGCGATTTTTATTTGCTGAAATGCATGTGACTATAAAAAATACTGTCACCTGGGCCTCCCCGATGGCGCAAAGGATTAAGTCTCAGCACTATGAAGCTATGGCAGCCACTGCAGCACGAGTTCGATCCTTGGCCAGGGAGCTTCCCCCATGGCGCAGCAGACCTCTCCTTTCTCGCCCACTGCTCTCCTCAGCAATGTATTTCAGTAAAGCCTCCTGCTCCCCATCTGTCTCTGGTGACTCCTCTCACCACCCCCATCACTCTCCCCCCACACCTCTGGTCTAAACCCCAGCTCTTGTATGCATAAATAAATAAATCTTTTAAAAATATATATATTGTTACCTGGAAGCAAAATCTCAATGATAGTTAGACAGAGTTTATCAGATTATCAAAGTGAGGATTTGGCCTTGAGAAGCAGACAGATTTTGCTCTGCAAGAACTGTTCCAACACAAGCTTGAATTTAGTTTCTATTAGTAAGGGGTGATTGACATTAAACATGTGATTGTTCTTGACAAGGGGGGCTTCTAGTTCTAACTGCCCCAACCTACAGATATACTGATGCAAGAGGAAGGCAGTGCAGGATTTAATGTCTTCCTTTTTAAAGGACACAGGGATGGAACTGCGAGGGCTGATGCTAAATGAATTAAATGAGAAGGAGAAAGACAAACACCGATGGTCTCACTCATAAGTGGAATACTGAGAAACAAAACAAAGGGGCAGGCAAAACCAACCCAAAAACATACCCTAGAAATATGACTAGAATTGAGGCTACCAGAGGTAGTGCAGGAGGGCAGAGAGCAAGTATGGATGGGCTTGGTGGGCTGTGGTGACTATGGGCGCCTTGCTGGTGGGTGTGGTGTGGTAATAGACATCTGACCAGGTGTGATCTTGTATTTCTGAATTGTATACAGTGCTGTAGACCAATGGCACCTCAATAAAAAAAAATCAAAAGAATACCCTGGAGGGCCTCCCTGATGGCGCAACTGGTTGAGTCTCAGCACTATGAAGCTATCTGCAGCCACTGCAGCACAAGTTTGATCCCTGGCCAGGGAGCTTCCCTCATGGCGCAGCAGGCCTCTGCTGTCTTGCCTGCTGCTCCCCTCAGCTGTGTGTTTCAGTCAACCTGCCTGTTCTGCTCCCCACTCTGTGTCTGGTGAATCCTCTCACACACCCCCACACACCTCTGGCCTGTACCCCAGTTCTTGTATGCACAAATAAATAAATCTTTTAAAAAAATACTCTTTAGGGTGTAGAGGTTGGGAACTTTGTTAAGTGTGGGTTGAGAGGTTGGTTGACCCTCATTCCCAGATTCCAGTAGGGTGAGCCTTTTCTGACTTAATTCTATGCAGATGAGCTGTGCTCTCTGGCCTGGGGGGCGATGCAGGGAAAGGGGGTCGTCTCAGCAAACTTTACAATACGTTCACAATATTGACACTGATTTAGTGCTGTCTTGTCTTCCAAGTTATTCTGGCCTCCCCTTGCTCTGCAGTACATCTGCATTGCCACAGATCATTTCTCCTTGATGTGGCAACTGGAAACTAATGTTTAATAATATGACTTAGGAACTGCTCAGGACCCTTCCGAGGGAATCACATGAAATATGACCTCTTAGAAATGCTTCTCTTGCTTCTTTGGCTTTGCAGTTCCGTGCTAAGAACTGCAGGGCTCACAGGCACACAGCTCTCTCTAATGGAGTGAAGGCAAACCGCATGCAGGCAGCCAGGGGCGAAGGGACAGAACCCTACTGTGCTGCAGGGCCCAACTACCCAGCAGTAAATGGAGCCTATTTGGTTTGCTTTGCTCACTCACCAGCAAGAGCGCCTGTACAGCCCAATTGAGGCCAATTTTTGGCAACTGTCAAATCTGTTTTGCTTGCTGTCTTTGTATTTCCTGCTGATCTGTTTTCTTCCTTCCCCCAGGGACCATGCACAGAGTTGTAGCACAGTTGGGGAGGAAAAATAGGATTTTTGTATCCATGTTGGGGGGATCTTAATCCCACAGGGCTGGTAAAGTAAGACTGGGGTTTTTATCTCTAATCTTCACCATGAGAACTGTCTACTGTTGGACCATTAAGGGCTCTACTTTGGGCCAACCCTGTTGGCCTGGGGCTGGGAAATTTGGGGGCTTTTACTGGGAAACTATAATTAGGAATATGCCTTTTTCTCTTTCCTCTCTGAACACGCTTATTCTACTAAAGATCTTTCACACTGAGTCTGCTCCCTTTGTCTTTATGTGGCAGATCACAGCATCCCATTTTAGAGCGTGCACCACTTAAATGTGGGGTCCCTAGGTACCCCTTGGTCAGGTGCTCACAAAACATCTTTCTTGACATTTAGAAGTTTTTTCCCCCAGATGTATTGAGAAATAATTGGCATATATGCTGATATTAATTTGTAGGTCTTTGGACTCTGGCTTTAAATGAAAACAGTAGCACTTTTATATTTAAAAAAGGTAGAGGGAATTATACAATTCTAGTGCTGAAAATGCTTTAGTTCTTAATCAATTTCCTTTATTTTACAGTTAAAAACACAGAGCAGATAAAAAAGGACACACTAAAGCCACAAGCACAGATCATTACTATCAGAGTAGGTATTTCCTAAGAATGAATTTTATGCTATTTACATGGTGCCTTCAAAGTGAAGGGCATGTTGGCTTTAGCAAAATGGGACCAGTCGATCTTTTGTTGTGAATTTTGAGTTTTTTAAACTGTATTATTTTTACTTCGGTAACATTTTACAACACTCTATATGACTTAGGGATATAGTTCACGCCTCTTCAAACGTACATTCCCATACCAAGGCCACCACCAAAGTCCCCATAATCCTCCACCATAGTCCACTGGGACCCTTCCTTCCTCACTGACCATTCCCTACCCGGCGCCTCTGGTAGCCTCAATGCTATGGTCAGATTTCTAGGATTTGTTTTGGTTGGTTTAATTAGGTTTCTTTATATCCCAGGAGTGAAATCATATGTCATGTGTCTGTTTAAAATTGTCAACAATAGTGATTCTCTACTGCTGCACGCTCTAGTTATTACCGTTGCAGTCACCATGTTGCAGCTTGTCAGCCTTCACTGCAGCTGTAACATGGATTTCTCACTGTGGAAACTGACAGAAATGATATTCGAAAAATGGTATTCGAACCCAGGCAAAGAAGCTGGATCTCAGGCTTTCTTTGATTCATCATGTTAACAAGAACAAAAACAGATTTACCAAGAGTTCACACAAAAGCAAGTCTAGTAAATACTGGCTTCGTGTTCGCCAGATTACCACTGTTCTCTCCACAACCTAACAGTCAGTCAAGAAACTGATGAATTTGCCAACTGGGGATGAAAAAAAAATTTTTTTTCAAGGCCTCCCTGGTGGCGCAGCGGTTAAGCGCTGCGCTGTCGGCAGCTGTGACGCGAGTTTGACAGCGGGCTGGGGAGATTCCCACATGTGCGGCAGACCTCTCCTGCCTCACCCGCTGCTCCCCTCAGCAGTGTGTTTCCATCCATCTGCCTGTTCTACTCCCCACTCTGTCTCTGGTGAACCCTCTCGCCACCCCACGCCTCTGGACTGTACCCCAGCTTGTATGCATAAATAAATATTAAAAAAAATAATTTTCAAATGTTCAATTTCATTTATAAGATGTCTGATTTCACATAGTAAAAGTGGATAGAGAACTATACAGATAATTAAGAGTTAACCCCTAAACTTCACTTCCTATTATTAAGGTCTCTTCTCCTCGTTAAGCGTCTGGCTGAAGATGCTCTCAGCCGCGTCCTGTGCTCTGTGTTCCCCAGACCCGTGTCCTGAAGCACTGGGCAGCTGCCATAGAGTCCGCTGGGGTGCAGAAGACAGTCTCTCCCTGAACAGCTCCAACCAAGACTGAGCAAGG
This sequence comes from Scalopus aquaticus, assembly GCA_004024925.1. Taxonomy (NCBI): domain Eukaryota; kingdom Metazoa; phylum Chordata; class Mammalia; order Eulipotyphla; family Talpidae; genus Scalopus; species Scalopus aquaticus. The sequence goes on from PVIJ01009786.1 coordinate 59,613, forward strand.
CCTGGCCACAGCTGCCGACAGGCACTCCTGGAGGAGAGACCTTTGTGCCGCTGGCCCACCCTCTCTCGGCTCGACTGCACTCCAGGGCTTTTCCTACCTGATTTCCTCCTCCAGCTCTCCTGTCACAGGTTTCATACCTGTAGGTTCTCCTGACTACGCTTTCTCTTCCCTCTCTCTTTCATAGGTATTATTCCCAATAAATTGCTTGAATTTCTAAGTCCATTCTGCTCCCTGGATAATCAATCCACATGGACATAACGAACTCACACCCTCTGATAAATCACTTTTATCTTTGACATAATCCAATTGTTCTAATGGAACACATTCCAAGGATCCAGTCTGAATTAGACATTTTCCCTCTTGCCTCCTTCACAGCTTCTGTTGATGGGCAAACATGTGCGGCCTTAGTGTTCTTGAACCAGGTGTAGTCATGTGAACAAATCTGAATCTGTTAGGGCTCTTTCCCAAGAATTTAAATAAGATACTTGAACCATGGTTAAATGATTTTGAGAACCAGAGTTGTTAATTCACGTTGATGGTTGAGGCCAGAATTGGTGCAATGGTGAGTTCAGACCTCATGTAAAAGTTATGTGGAAAGAGAAGCTGAAGGCCTTAGGAGGAAGTCTGTTGCAGCCCCATGGCACCCAGAAGCCACCTGGTACTCACTGTTCTAAGTAGGTGAGTTGGTGCCTACTTGCCCAAAGGTGGGTTGACTATGGGTTTATAGGCCTGTCCAGGTGTCATTACCTCTCAGAGACCTGTTTCCCCAAATACCATTCCTCATACTGTTTTACTGTCCTATCAACTGCTCCAAAGGCCTCCTCACTCTTCTCCCCGAGTCCAGTCCCTCTGCCTTCTAATTATCCTTCTACAGTGACCTTCCCAAACCCAACAAGGATTCAATTCCTCTCCTGCCTTTATGGAGACATGGAGAAGTCTTTATGTCTCCCTCATGCCTCCTGGCATAGATCCCCCCAGTCTGACTCTCGCTCTTGCACTGCGACTCCCTCATTCAACAACCACCTCCATACTCCTTCATGGATGCAACCTCAACTATTCCCCACTCACCAATTTCCATGCCTGGAATGACTTTTCTGACTCCGGGGAGCTCTACCAGAATCTCCCATGACATCAAAGACTAAGTCACTGTAAGTTTGGCTAGCCCACATCTTCCACCAAATCTGAGGACATGGATTTGTCCTTGGGTTCCTCCTCCTTGGGGCACAGGCTGCTCTGAGGCTGAAGTGTGGACACAAAATCTGATGACATAGGTTTGAATCCTGCCCTTCCTCTTTCTGTGGCCACCATCAGGTTATTACTATCTTTAATTATCTATTTCTCCAAATAGATTAGACTAAAACACCCTCTCCTAGAACTGTGGGGAAAATAACAAGGGAGGACACAAAAGAAGTATCTGACACTTACAGTTGTTTACAGATTTGGTTTATTTCTATCAGGTCCAAATTGCTTTAGTTTGGAGCTGCCTGTGGTAATAAAACATGTCGTGTTTTTAACTTTTTTTTTGACAGGCCATAGAATATAAACGCAAACATTTGAATAGTTCACATTTTAATTTTTCTCTGGCAGCAGCAGAAAATTGTTACTATGATTATTTTTCCTCGAAATGAAGAGTGTGGGAGGGAAGGAGAAAGGGAGAGTGAAAGAGAAATGGAAGAAGAAAAGGGTAGAAAAAGAGAAGGATGGGGGAGAGAGAGGAGGAAGGGAGACAGGGAGAGAGATTTAATGCTTTTATGTGAGAAGTGAAAGGCTCTTCAACCGAAAACACAGAAATGCCTCCAAAACACTGTTTATAAAGCCTGCTTCCTTCAGATTTCAAAATAATACAAACTCAGGTCGGTTTATGAATCAATGAGTGTCTCCCACCTCCTCCCACAGCTCTTCCCCACAAGCTTTCTGGAGTGCCCTGCTCGGAGGCGACTGTAGATGAATCTCAGCAGCTGCCTGCCTGTTTTCTTAGCAGGCTTGGATGGGAGTTGTGAAGCCTGGCTCCAGAGACCCGGCAGAGCACTGACTCGCCAAAGCACCTCACAACTTCGGGCGAGCAGTGCTGCGAGCCAAATTGGGCCTTGGATTCCTGCCACCGAAGAGTTATCCTAAATCACCACAGCAAAGGAAGCAGGGAGGTTCTGTTCTGATCATACAAGTGAAGTTGGCTAAATGCTGTCATTTTCTCCCCACAATGAAAACAGCAACCATCAATGTGAGAAAAATATCCCAGGGCCTAAGTTCTACACAGTTTCTAAGTCATTTTCCTTTTTTGGGATGCTGAAGACTTTCCCCCAAAAAACCTGCACTACTTTTAATCTGCCACAGAGCTTGGCTTTGCATCAATCATCCTAAGAAAATCTAAGAACATCGAAATGCATTCATCCCCAGAGAATAGGGCCTCAGTAACTTATTCATTCTTAGTGTTTTTGGCTCAGTAGACCAATGTCACTAGCTTAATTGGTGGCAGGTTATTTTCCAGATGTCAAATAATCTTTTCCTATTTAAGAGTCAGAAATAAAAACATTCACTCATAAAGGAATTGAATAATTTGGAACACGAACAACGTAAGTATTTATTCGAAAAACAATTTTCCATTTAGGTAAAATGGCAAATCAGCTATTGTAGCTTCTTTCTACTAATTCTGACTTGCACTCACAGTCACTTTTATTCCTCATAGTCAAAGAGATTGCTGCAGAAAACTATTTCACAAAGTATTTAGAAAAAATATATATATACAGCCTATTTGATAGAAAGTTAATTCAAATAACAAAGTTGGGCAATATAAAGCTGAGAAACAAACTGAAATTTATAAACACAAATAAATAAATATGTACAGATGAGTCTATGCCACAGTGGGTAATGAAAAGCCTTACAATGCATGTGATGGTGAGGAGCATGGAAGATTCCGCAGAAAACTGGGCTAATACAATGCAGTTTAAAAAGAGGAAAAGAACCCAGTAAGTCTGAATGGATGTTATCCTTGAAGTCAGGTTAAACTGAATTTTGGCTCCACAGTTAAATTCCTATCACTCGGGCCTCCTTGGCGGAGCAACGGGTTAGCGCAGGGCTGTGGAACTGTCGGTGCTGCGGCGTGAGTTTGATGCCCGACTGGGGAGAATCCCACATGGCACAGTAGACCTCTCCTGCCTCGCCCACTGCTCCCCTCAGCAGTGTATTTCGGTTGATATGCCTGTTCTGCTCCCCACTCTGTCTGTGGTGAATCCTCTCACTGACCCACACCTCTGGCCTGCACCCCAGCTTGTATGCAAAAATAAATAAATCTTTAAAAAAATGTTTAAAAAAAATTCCTATCACTGTGCTGAGGGGCCAAATGAAAGTGTGAACTGCATGCTTAGAACTGGGGACGGGGGCAGGTTCAGCTCATTCTTCTTAAGCCATTTGCAAACATTTTTATTCTGCTATTCTTCATTTTCCTTAACGAGTTATTGAAAATTTCTAAAGTGGAACTGATGTTGTTGTCAAACATGTAAAAAATAAATAAATAAAAAAGCTTTCCAAGATCTGGATGAGTAGGAAAAGAAATCAAAGCTTTTTTTGAAGCCTGTATCTTAATTACTATTAACTAAATAAGCATGTTGGGCAGAATTTTCACAGTAGAAAGCTAATTAAATTCTATTATAAATCTCTAAGGCTTGGGGGGGAAAGCATGTGACAATTCAGTGACTATTTAAGATTAATGTTCATCTACATGTAACTGCTGCCAAAATAAGCAGCCTGTTAATAAAAGCCTATAGAAAAGGTCTTGGCTCTATTGTAGTAAATCTTAGTGACCTGTGAGTTCCTTTCCTTACCTACTACATACACCCCTACCCTGAGAAAGCCACGCCGCATGTCTCTAGCATGGTGTTCAGGCAGCTGCAAAATGGCACAGTAATTAGAACCCCCTCACAGTTTTGAATCACCAACTCAAGTCTGGCAAATAGCTTCATGGTTGAATATCTGCAGAGGTGAGCAGCCCATTGGGTGGTATAGAGCCAGAAGGGTCTTCCATGCTTCAAACCGAGTTACCTATTTTCTGCACAGAGCGGGAAAGTCCCAGGCTGCTCAGTGCTGACTTCTACCTTCAAGCAGATCAGCTCTGCCAGCAAGTCTCATGTTTTCAGCACTTACCCTGCTACTTCCCCCAAACAGATACAGTATACAGTATACAGATACAGTATACAGATAGAGAATAACATAAACTAAGACTGATTTCTAAGAACCTGGATATGATGCTGTCATTAAGAATAATTAAAATGTTTTTGTTCCAGTACCATGCTGTTTTAATTATTATGGCTTTGTAATATAGTTTGAAATCAGGGAGTGAAATGCCTCCATTTTCTTTCTTTTTTGTTAGGAGGGCTTTAGCTATGCAAGGATTTTTGTGATTCCATATGAATTTCATCAGTAGTCGATCTATTTCTTTGAAGAATGTCATTGAGATTTTTATTGGAATAGCGTTGAATCTGTAAATTGCTTTTGGTAGGACTGCCATTTTGATAATGTTAATCCTTCCAATCCATAAGCAGGGGATGCCTTTCCATCTTCTTGTTGCCTTTCCAACTCTTTCAACAGAGTTTTGTAGTTTTCTTTGTATAAGTCCTTTATGTCTTTTGTTAGATTTATTCCCAGATATTTGAATCTTTTGGTTTCGATTTTGAAGGAGATGGATTTCTTAATTTCTTCTTCTTCAGATTGGGTATTTGCATATAGGAAGGCTACTGATTTTTGTGCATTGATTTTGTATCCTGCTACTGTACTGAACTGGTCTATTATTTTGAGTAGCTTTTCTATGGAGTTTTTAGGGTTTTGTATATATATTATCATATCATCTGCAAATAGAGACAGTTTAATTTCTTCTTTTCCTATTTGAATCCCTTGAATGTCTTTCTCTTGTCTAATTGCTCTGGCTAGGACTTCCAGTATTATATTGAAAAGTAATGGTGAGAGTGGACATCCTTGCCTTGTTCCTGATCTTAGGGGAA